>JAATLQ010006631.1:0-20633 GCA_013421005.1 Heliconius erato x Heliconius himera | reverse complement strand
ATCCAGGGCAGTACGCGAGGCAATTAAGAAATCGTTGGCGGTAGTTTGATATAATAATTATGTCAACTGACAGACGAATGCCACCTCAGTCTACCCGTGACCACGGACTACTGCAAAGTGTTCGAAACGTCGGGTTTCCAAAAATGTATAAAAGTACCAAATATACGCGATTAATCCGGTTAAAATAGTTTCATTTAAAATGTGTAATAATCGTGAAAATCAAAGAACTTATTATAAAATGAGCTGCTTTACATATAACATGTCTTAATTTTTTCTCCACTGAGTTTATTTTGTTCTTATAAATTCTTTTTTGACGCCATTGTGACGTACTTCAATGTGTTTATCAGTATACAGAATGTTGATTTAAGGCCTATCCTGGGAGTTGTTTATATTCTAAATATATATTTTTCCTATTCTTGATCTGCTTAGATAAAATCTTTTAAAGTAGTAATGAAAAATTGAGGGGAGAATTCTTTAGCATTACTCCGTTCACTCCGAATATCCGTTAAGTTATGGGAGGTATGGAGCAAAAATTATGAGACTTGGCACTAATGACATATTAGGCATATTAGTTTGTAACTATAGTTTTTAAGAAATTGCAAAATAAAGTATTATCTGATAATATTTGCCGCTCATTAACGGTTATATAAACCGACTTCAAACAAAATAATAAGTAAAAAATGTGCCAACTGAAACAAACAGGCTTATTAATTCGATATTGTAGTAAGGTTGTTGACACCGACTTCAAAATTATAAAATCTTTTTTGAATTATTTTTGTTTAACAAAATCAAAGTACGTTATACCTTATGTAAAATTATTTTTTATTTTTTAGTTCGTTGTTTGAAGTCGTTTTTTTTTGTTGAAAATTAACTTATTTTACGATTTTAAGTGATGAGCTTTAAAAGGATGCTTCTCAAATTAGTGGTTGTTCTATGTAAAACTTCAAACTTAATAGGTATTGTTGTGCATATTAACATTTTGGCATATTGATAAGAACATATATAAAAATAATCAGGCGAATTTGGAAAGAAAAAAGGGAGAAGGGAAATGACAATATCCTCTTTTTTGAAAGGAAGGCAACAATAAGGAATCTCACTTCTGACACCCATTTTAACAATGTTTTTCCTTGTAACTATTACAAGTAATTACTCATAGTCAGAATCTAACTAAATATTCACCAAATTATCCTTAAAGTGTATTCTTTCAAATAAAAAAGAATCATTACAATCGGTTGGCGTGATATTGAGTTATTCGTCTATTTATCGCGCACATACTTAATACAAATATTAGACTTATGTGATTTGTCATAAATATCGTTCTCATAAATGGACCAAACGAGATCACACAGAAAGCACTAGCTTTCAAATAGAAAAAAAAACATCAAAACTTTTGACTGGGTGGTCAAAAGTTCTGAGGTAACAAATATAAAAAAAATACAGTCGAATTGATAACCTCCTCTTCTCACAGAAGTAGGTTGAAAATTTGATTTAATTTCCAAGTAGTCTTGTAGTCCCTATAGTACCACGATATATGATAGTGAGCTATGTAGACGAAGATATTCACTTTCTAAAGTACTTTTACCTTCGAACTATATTCTTTTATTAATTACTAGCGGCCCGCCCACGGCTTCGCCCGTTTAAAATACATGATTATTGATTTAATAAGCAGAATTGATTGACAACTCTAATGATTTCTAATATGATTTTTTTATTACTTTAATCTGTAATATTCTAATATGTTTTTTTTACAACATTATCGTAACTTCTATAAGAATTTTTGAGTGTTTCAAACTAAAAAATATGACCAATGTTGATATTTGATATTCATAAAATATACATAAAGCTAATTATTTATTATATGTATATTTTTATTTATTTATTTATCTACTTATTCTTTTCTTGGCGTGGTGTAAAGTTTGGTCCTGCGCAACATGCCCGCTACTTTTTATTTAATGTTTATCTATACTATTGAAAATACATTTATATTGAAAACTTACGATCGAAAGTTATTTCATCATCAAGGAAATTTAATGATTAAACGTTAAGATCTCTGGATCTACTGGTCCGATTTACTTTTTTTTGGTTTTGTTTGAAAGCTACGTTTTTCAGAAGTGCTATATGTAATATTATGGTGTACGTATTAGTTAGCCTTAAATAACGAAATAACTATAATAATGAACGCCATCGAATTGCTTTAAGCGCGTGCGATGCAAATATGGTAAAACAGATGTCAGTACATTGTATGGAAGAAATGTTCTTTTTTTATGGAAATTTTATTAGTTCTAAAAAAAGACCGTGATACGATATATCTATCTCTTATAAATAAGTCACAATAAGATACTTTGTGATAAAAAAATAATTGAAAATTGCAAGGTGATGTTTAAACGTTTTTTTTGATAAAGATATTGAAACTTACTAGCGAAAGTTATTCCATCATCAAGGATTTTTTATGAAGAAATGCTTTGTCTTTTATAGCATGTAATTTGAACGTATAGTTTCTCCACTAACAATTCAATTTTGTTTACTTTATTGTATAAAATATTATATAATAGTGCTTCAAAAATAAATATTTTTATCAACAGTCATATAACCCAGACGTTTCGAACGTCATTCTTTAGCCAGGGTCATACCAGCGCGATTGCTATATAATATTCGCAGGCAAAGTAATGCCTTGAGTTCATTCAAATGACGATAACTTTTTTAATGAACCGATTTTGATGAACTAAACTTTAGTAGTTAAGTTGAGTTAAAACAAAGCAATTGGTGAAATTTTCAAGTAAATCGGTTCAGTATTTTCAGAGAAAAATGCGGACAAATATATGTCGACAGACAGACAGACAGACAGAAAAGAAATTCAAAAAAAAGCTTTTTGCTTTCTATTATTCTTTTTAAGTGTCCCTCTATGTATTTCAGTCAAAATTACTAAATGTACAGACAAAATATTTTTACCGTCTTATTATATGTGAAAATTCATATCATCCGATGTTATCCTCCCAAGCAGCCGCGCAGTGCTTGATCTTTCTCAGAATTATGAATACAAGTTGTTCGTGATTTGTGATTGATTGTATAAATTATACAACCACCTGTTTACAAATGCAGCATAATATAAAAAATATAGGTAGTACACGGGCGAGTGGGCCGCTATTAAAAAGTTAAGAATAAAAAGTCTTACGTATATACCTATTTGACTTTATGTGTACAGTTAATATATCATAAAAATAAATGATGTTAAGCCAGCTTGGATAAAAAAATCGATATTTTTTCATATCAAGTTTCTGTAAAAATGTGAATCAATATCTCAAACTACCGTCAAACTCAAATGTAGAGGCCAAATTGCCGACAACTGCACTAATACGACAATTACGTGACTAAGAGGAAAGCTTAGTCGAAGGAATAAACCCAAAGTCTTTAAGATACGTTGAAATTGTCGTAAAGAGTTTGATATTACAACCGATAGTGTCAACGGTTGAAAGATTTATACACTATTTTGTGGACTTTACACCAGAGCCGTTTATAGTTTTAATTATATTAAAAAATATCATTTTAAGAAAACCTGTTGGCCGACACAGACACGATATATGCATATTTTTTTTCTGTATCTTTAGTATTTTCTTGCAAAATAAGTTCGCTTAGTCTAAAATCTCACAATTTATAATTTTATTTAGAATCATGCAAAAAAAGCGCCAATATAAAAAATAATAGGCTAAGATAAAGTTGTACAAGTCCTAGTATGTACATACATATGTAAATAGAACCAGAAAAGCTAATTATTCTCCAGGTCACATGTGTATTAGACAATCAACATCTAACTGAAAAGAAGGGAAGTTTTTGTCTAAAGTGTCTGAACCGACGTACTTAAGATATTCTTTTATAGCACCGTCGTAAAAATATTGAAAGTTACATTGAAATACGGAGTGAAATATTTTTTGCTATATACAAGATTTTTGCTTGCGTAAACAACTGAAACAGCTACTCAAAGTTCTAAGATTAAAAATAATGATAGAGTTGATAAAAAATATGTTAAATTATGATAAGCAAGAATCTTTGTATAATATTATAGATTTAGATATAGAAGTATAGATTACATTTAAAAATCATTAAGTCGTCTCTTTCACACGTTGATACTCCCGAGCTGTTATGTATATTAAATATAAACTATATTATATTATTTTAAATATAAACGTAGCATTCGTTTTTTAATTTTATAAAGTCAAAATGCCGTAGAGAAATTTGGTAGACAATTAATTAACTATTGTTAGAGGAAATGAAAATTTGACCATTCAAAAGTTCACGTGAAGCGTGGGCGTCACCGTGGAGCGTACGCCTCGTTTGCCGGTAGCGCGGTACTTGGCCCTTCCCAGAATTCGACGGGCGGCCTAAGCTTAAAGACTCAGGGAGGTATTCTGCAGCACCGGAGGTTGCTGGTACCCTCCTGGGGTAGTTTGTCTCTAAGTGCCGCTATCATATTCCAGGGAGAAGTTGGGGTTAGCCGCCGGAGTCCGGGATTGCCTAATGCAAATTGCAGAGGTATAAAGTCACTAATTAAACTCGGTTGTAAGTGCCAGCCGCGATAATGATCCGGTCGAGGCTGCGCATGCGTTTTGCCATTCCTGGCCATGTTTGTCATTGTGTCGATGATACGATTGCTCTCACGTACTTTCGTCGCTTGGTCCTTTTTTTCTAAGCCGGGAACACACAGCTAAAAAGGACGGGTGTTTGTTCCGCTTGCACGCCAAATTACTGTACGGATTTACATGAAACTTTACAGTAATGTAATGAATAAGTTCTTTGATTTTCACGATTATTACACATTTTAAATGAAACTGTTTAACCGGATAATAATTAAGAAATCGTTGGCGGTAGTTTGATATAATAATTATGTCAACTGACAGACGAATGCCACCTCAGTCTACCACCACGTGTGATCGCGGACTATTGCAAACGTTGGGTTTCCAAAAATGTATAATACCAAATTTACGAGATTAATCTGGGTTACAGTTTCATTTAAAAAATACAAGAATATAGTTTACACAACAGAATAACACATAAGCTTCAATTTATGTAAAGATTCTGTATAATTTAGCTATAATATATCAATAAGGTTAAGCGACCGTGGCCACACGTGGGTCAGTAGCATACAGTTTTTCGTTTACTCCGTTCTATAAATTAAAATATTTTCAAAGTTATTGCTTAATGGCGCGCTTGTTAAGCAGACCAAGAAATATTCTTTGTAAAAGAATTTAAATAAGGAAACTTACAAAACTTGCTCAATTTTACTCACTTCAGTGTTTGAAACTTCTGTTTGTTTTCATATTGTGAAAATGTAACAAATGTTGTAGCATAAATATCACTACTGCGAAAATTATGACCACATTATCATAATAAAAAACAATGAAAAAATATTTAACTACTTTTATACTTATAAATGGCAGTCTCTCCACTCATGTCAAGGCAGTTAGTCAAGGAGCTAACCGAGCGACGAGTTAACGGGAATACAATTTGCTTTGTTCTAATTTTGCTTACCTAGTTAATAAATACCTTTTGCTTCCCAACATCTTTCTTTATTTACTCTGTACAAAATAAATTATGACATTTGAGTCTTTAATACCAAAAACTTATACTACAAGCTTATTCGGGTCCACTGCTGGACATATGCCCCCCCCAGGGTGCGCCAGAGCTCCCGTTCCTCTGCCTTCCGCGGTCGAAGCCAGCAACCTTCTTCAGGTCGTCGGTCCATCGAGCGGGAGGTCGCCCTACGCTACGCTTGCCAATCCGCGGTCTCCAACGGCCATCGGTCCTTCGACAGGCTTGTCCAGCTGTTTGCCATTTCAACGTAATAATTTATATATTTATATTTATAGTTTACTTAAATGAAATACATAAAAAATATTTTAATATATTATGCATTTTTACATTTTTTTTGGTAGCGTAACTTTGTTACGAAAACTCCGTACAAAGTAATTTATTTAAAGAGCTGCTTGCATTTAACAGGGCGTTGAGTTCTGCCACTCAACACGCAATGCCTCCAGAATTCGGCAGAAAGTGGGGAACGGAGTGTCTTAACCCTAGGTTCCCTCTGCATACCCTGCTGTGTGCGGTATACAGCGTGAAGCTGATTTTTTTTTTTTAAATAGTATTTCTGTGAAGCCGAAATGAAAGTATTTATGTCGATAGTACTGTCGAAGTCAATTTAATTTAGACAACAACTCTTCAACAGACTTTGGAGAGATTTCTTTGCTTTGTAATTAAATCTACCTGAAGAGTTAAATATTTGAATTCAGTAAATTTTACTTTTACAAATGAAAGGACTTTATTGAAATTTATCACTTAAATATTTCAGTCTCTTATATCTAGCGTCAATAAATCAAAATTTCGAACAATTTCTCAAAATTATCTGCTCCAGATTGCTTATTATACAATCTGGAGCAGATAATTTTGAGAAATTATATTATATAAACTAGGTTTAAGAGGCCAGGCCATATTATATATATATATTATATGTATATATATATATATATAAACACCTAACCTAGTTTTAATATATAATAAAGCTTTCTTTAGTTCAGTTATAAGTTGTTATATACTCGTAGTTGGAGTTACTTAAATGTTGAATTGATACTTTTTAATTAATAAATGTTAAATTAAAAGTATTCATTTTTTAAACATTTTTAAAGTGTTATTCCACACTTAGGAAAGAAAAATACTTATTTAGAAAACGTATAAAAAATTGAACGTAGCGAGATCTGGTCAGTTTCCAGGAGGCGCGGGTTCGAGTCTCGCTACGTTCAAATTTTTATACGTTTTTTAAATAAGTAAAAGTATTCAATTTTTTATCGAATGTGACCATCGCGAATGTTTAATGTCAGTTTCAACTTTTATTTGTATAGTATGAAATTATTTAAACTTTACACAATTAACACCACAAGAAACATTACACAACCACGAATAATAACTCATTTTCGTTAAGTCCATAATAGTCAAATACATTTATTATCAATTTCGCATATGATTATAATTATTTGATGAATTGATAAATTGTACTATTACATTATACAATGTTAATACTCCAACTTCATTGTTCCACTAGACCAGACGAAACTAGTGCAAACAATTATTGTGTATCACACAGCAAAAGATATATTTTGTTCACTGATTTAATAGAGACGTTATAAGTAGAGTATGGGTACCGGAAAATTCTTCACTTACCCATCGGATATTCATTAGACTTCAAGAACAAAAGTTTTTTAACCGACTTTTATAAGAAAAAGAGGCTATCAATTCGACTGTATTTTGTTGTTTTTTTAATTTTTAATGAACCGATTTTGATTATTCTTTTTCGTATTTGATAGCTACTGTTTCCCGTGTGATCCTATTTTAATTTGGTCCATCTCTGACAATGGTAGGTACTTGTGAGAAAATCCCATAAGTATGAATTTTGTATTAGGTATGTTTTAATTAGCGCAACAAATTACTGAATATCACGCCAATCAATTTCGATGATTCTTTTTTTGTTGACAAGGATATACCTCAAGCATAGTTTGGTGAAGGCTGGTTAGGTTCTGATTATGGGATCTGGTTGAAATTAAACAAGGTTGTGTCTTTTCGTAAAAAATGTAATATACTAAATACTGCAATAGCAAGGAAAACCATTGTTAAAATTGGCGAACCGCGGCTAACTTTACGTCAGAAGTGAGATTCCTCATCGTTGCATTTCTTTTCAACCAACTTTCAAAAGGATAGGAGAGGATGTTCTCATTTTCAACCGTCTTCAAACAAGGATGAGGTTTCCAATTAGACCGAATATTTTTTATATATGTTCTTGTCAATATGCCAAAATATTATTTTGCACAAAAATAACATCTAATTAAGATCGTAGTTTTACATAGGACAACTACTACCTACTCGTTTGAGAAGCATACTTTTAAAGACTAACCATAATTTAAAATCTTAATCAATTTTTAACGAAAAAAATCGACTTCAAACAATACTATAATACTCTAACGCTCATCAGGCTTTATGCGGTCAAACGCAAGACTATTCAATATAAAAAAAAAGTTTCCGTCTACGACGTCAATACTATGTAGAACAGTCTGTAGTTTCTCTATCGCTTGTGGGAGGCGGACGTGAACTTATATCTCTAACTAAATGATTATATTTTAAACTTTTAGCCTTGACTATCTTAATTATAAAAAGTTCTGAAATTAATTAAGGTTACTTTTGTTTCAAAACTGTATAAGGTAACGAACTAAATTGTCAAAAGCTGTCATATAAGTACTTATTAAAAATATCCTTGAAAAACATCCTAACTACGCGGCGTAGAACGCTGAACTTTTAAAACAATATAAATTAACAGTATAATAGTCACAAATATAAGCACCATAGCAGAAATTAAGCTTAAAAGCTTACAGGGCACTCAGCTAGATGCTAAATGGATACGGTACACGTTTTGAGGCAGAGCAAAGTACAGCATTTTTTTAGGTAAGTTTAATGCATTAATGCAGCACGAGTAGCGCCTACCCCTGCTCCTGCTCCTGCACCTGCTCCTGCTCCTTTGAGCGTGCTATTCAAATGTACTCGCTATTGAGCTCTCCACTGTTTTAATCCGAACTTTTATTTTTGTTGTGTATTTTAACTTTTGTATCAAACTAATATTGTTATAACGACTGTATTGCGGTATATGCGGATACACTCATACAATCTGTCCAATTATTTACTGGCTCGTGTGGAAAGTTGGTGCAGTTTAAATGTAATCGAATACACACGTGGTGATTATAGGATACAATTTCATCTACAGCTATGGTGCAATTATAAGTTTTGACCGCCATATTTCTACATTTATCTTAAACGATTATTTTATTTTTATGAAGATAAAAGAAGATTTCAGACGATAACGATAATCAAAATTTTTAATTTATAAGTCAAGTTTCTCAATTAAAAAAATCAGTTTACAAACTTTACAAAATAGGAGAGAAATGAAATCTGAAGAGTCTGAATATAAACGATGAGCAATCACAGTATAGGTAATTCAATATTTTAATAATGAACGACAATCACAATATATATGACATTATTTGTTACAACAGTGATAAGACACTACTCCGCGGTACCACCACCGACCACCGACCATCGACCACCGACCACCGACCACCGACCACCGACCACTAGTGGTGGTGTCGCTGTCAACATTACGTTATGTTAAATAATTTATTCCCCCGAGTGGGAATCGAATCACAATAATCGACAGTCGACAGTGCTACTGTGCCACGACAGATTCTACGTGACATTTTGGCGTGATTTGTTACATTTTAAAATAATGTACATTAGCGTATACAGTATATACATTTAATATATAGTAACATAACCGCAAGGTTTGAGGCAGCCGCGCTCATATTTCGAACAGGAACCAAACGACACAATTTCAATTAATTTTGAAATATCATTATGTTATGTTGTATTTGTTAATTTATTTATCTGTCATCTAAATAAATAAAATATGTTATTTTTTTATGAATAGTAAATATTTTAGAAATGACATCGCTAAATCATTATCGCTCGGAATTTGTTTTGGCACCACTCCGTCTGTATCGTACACTAATACACCCCTAAGGGTGTAAATAAGCGGGCGAAGCACTAGTATTAAATAATCATTCCTCCTTTTTCACGTACGTGTAAAAGCTCTTCTTCCTAAATAACTTATCTTCAATGGACTTTAAGTATTGACTCAATATCGAGAATTTGACGTTCCTTTAATATACGGTAGTGATTGAACCTCTGACGCTTAGTCGTCAGCTCGGCGTCGGCGACTTTCTGCGAGATCATCGCGCCTGTAAATAATACATAAAGTGTAACAAATTATCTTCATTTAAAATGTGAATGTATAATGTATTAAGGACTTATGATTAAGGTATGAATTAGTAGCATAGCAAGATAGACAGAGGGATTCAGGGTTAAGACACTTATTTCGTTTTTTTTTAGCTTCAGCTTATTTCTCGCATATAGGTACAGAGGGAACCTAGTGTCAAGATATTCCATTCTCCCCCTTTACACCTACTTGTCGATATATTGCGTGTGAGTGGAGTTTATCGTTGCCCTTGGCCTATCAGAGCGGGAAAATAAAAATAAATTAAATATTTCTCCGAAACAGACAGTAAATAAATGTCATAAAGCAATATGGGTGTATATTTAAAAAGAAAATTCATTAAACTCGCTCGTCGTATTGTCGTAAGAGAGACACATCACGTAACGACGGAACAGCTGGTTAAATATTTACTTTTCATTCTGACTAACATACTGAGTTAATAAAAACGAAGACGACGAAAGATGTGCAAATATACTCACAGCTGTTCAGGCCGAGCTGGCTGTGAACGCGATGGTTGAGGGTTGAGTACCCACTTGGGGGAATGATAATTATTCCCCCAAAGTTTAAAGTATTTTCATTTTAGGATTCTGTACATGTTAAGGAAAAAAGGAACCCTTATAAGATCACTTTGTTGTCCGTCCGTCTGTCTGTCTATCTGTCAAGGGCTTTTATCTCAGAAACCCTTGGAGATATCGACTTGAAATTCAAATCATATTCTTAAACCTATGGCCCTATAATTTCTTAAAAAAAGCGTATTTCCATATTTACTTAAAAAACATATGTCGTTTATATCGCAAAAAAACGTGTATTTCGATACTATTAAGGGAATTAAAATTCATAGGGTACTTCCAGTTGATCTAGAATAGAATCTACAGGTAGTACTAGTTCAGGGAAAAATCTGTAAACTATACTTTTGTGGTTAAATCTAAAAAAATAAAAGGGTGGCAAAATTTGGTATTAAAGCCGCTAGTCCAAGTGAGGTATCAGATGAAAAGGCTCTTGCTAAGCTAAGCGTGAATTTCAGTAAAAGTTCGAGGATTCCAATTTTTGTACGAAACCTTCGATGGGCGAGCCCGACTCGCGCTTCTCCGGTTTTTTTGTATATACGAGTATTACTGGAAATTAGTAAAATTTTCGAAATATTTCTTCAATAAAGGTACACACTTATCTCTTATTAACAACAATTTCTTTACTTTCCTAAATTCTAATGAAATAATAGATAAATTCAAACACTTCACACGTGTTTCAAGTTTCACGAAGTAAACAAAGAAACCTACTGACCTATATACTAGTTTTCGCCACCTTCTAACAACTTCGACACCCCGCACTGCACCGCACTGCACCGGCATTCCATCTATCTTCTAGACCAGGGGTTCCCAACCTTTTCTTGATCAAGGACCACTTTTATTTCATTCTTGGTAGCAGGGACCACTCTATGCATGTAGGTATATTAAAAATTAACTGTGATAATTAAACAGAACCTTCGTCTCACCATCCCCAGTCTTAAAATTAAAATTGTTCGCGGACCACTTTTAGGCTTCTGCGGTCCACTTGTGGTCCGCGGACCACCGGTTGGGAACCACTGTTCTAGACCATACAAAATCATACAACACAAGCAAACTCGAGACGTTTAGAATGCAAATGCAATGCTTGTAAATTTTATGTTTGTGAAAGTTTATATGGCAAAGTATCGTATAGAACGTTACTTTTATTATGTAGTATTTTAAAGTTATTGTATATACATGTATCACAGTTGGAGATTTTTAAAACTTGTATGTTCCCTCAGAATATAATTACTCAAAAATATTATAATTTTCATTTTGAGGGAGTCTAGTAGATTAAGCGTCTGACTGTAGTCGCGACGGTTGTGGCTTCATTTCCCACACGGGGATATGTATCCTTCTCTTCATTGTTCTTTTACAAAGGATGCTACAGAATAAATGATAATTACATTATTAATAAATATATAATTATATTGAATATTTCGTAAATATTGTAAATTTTCCTTCCCTTAGACAGTAAGAGTTAGTTAATAAAGCTCACGGGTATTTTTTTTTTCTATACACATATATCTTTATATTTTTTGTCAATTAAGATTTCACCTCTCTATCGACACGTGCCAAATACAGCGTCACTTAAATAATTTATGTAGGTACCTATAATATTATATTCTATAAAATAATTTAAAAAAAAAATCATTTCAAGTTGATATTCAATTCACTTCAAGAGTACGGACAAACGAGACCTGGTCCACTGTGAGAGGCGCGTTGTGTTTCTTTGTGGTTGTATTATTAAGTACGGGATTTACAATCCTCGGGCAGATTATGTTATCTTTCCATTTATCCAGTCTCGTAACGGCTGTAGAATAGAATCTGAAAATTGTAATTTACTCTTGTAGTAATTTACTCCTCTCCAGATGCTATGGGGTTTTGGAATTAACCACGAAGCACAAAAAATATAATATCTACATAATCTATGTAATAAAATAATAATAAAAAAGCTATTTTAAGTCCATCCACATAGTTGTATTATTTTCTGCTCAATAAATTAACCGAATGGAACCATGTATACAAACAACTTTATGCTTGAAATATATACTTATATAGCAATTAGGAAAAACCAAGTAAGTGACGCTCATAGAACGTAACGTCGAATGAGATTTAAACGTAAATGAGTAAGTGTCTATGTGACTATTTAAAGAACTTAAAAATGAAATGTCCCATATTTAACAAGGCCGGTCGTGGCGCAGCGGCACGAGGTGTGACTGCAAAACCGACTGGTTGTGGGACGATCCCCACTCGAGGAGATGAAATATTTACTTAAATTTATATTTTCATTTCTTCGCTCTGGTGTCGAGGTTAAGCGCGGCGTTGAGTTTTGCCACTCAACACGCAATGCCTCCAGAGTTCGGCAGAAAATGGAGAACGGAGTGTCTTAACACTAGGTTCCCTCTGCCTACTCTGCTGTGTGCGGGATACAGAGTGAACATAATTTAATTTAATTTTTCTATATCTAACTCGCGACCTCTGGTTTAACAGTCAGCAACACTAACTTTGAGCGGTAGATCAGTCCGGCCTGCAGTATATGAAAAACTATAAACAGATTGAAGGTAAAAGAAAAGTTGTCACTAAGCTGCGTCTGCTTATAGATACTCCTACTCATTAAATATCCCGCACATTCTACGCAAAAAAAGGAAAAAGGGTAACAAAAATGTGAGTTCATACTTAGTAAAAAATCTTATATGAATAGTTGACCGCGGTCCGTCGTAAGTAAGGATAGCCTTGTGTGTGTGAATATTCAGTGGAACTATTTGCTTTCGATGTCAGAGCTCACGACCAGCCTCGTACTTTGACTTGTTTGCCAAATTAAATTAAAATTTCAACAGATTGACATAGAGTGGAGTAAGTAAATAAGCTCCGGGAGCTGACGAGGTTGTCAGAGGTCGGTGGAGGTCGGTGGGGGTCAGGTGGTAACTACTTGAAATCAAATAAGAATTTTACTATATATCCAGATGTCTTAAAGTTTGTATACTACAATATTTTCTTGCATTCTAATTTTGGGATTAGGTAAAATCTAAAAGCCTGATTGTAAGAGTATAGATTTGTAGTTTATCGATTATACATTATATTAATTGATAATTTTTCGTGGGATAGAAATGAAAATCCCGATGAGACCCCCGGGAACGGATATTGAGGCCGTTGCACCACACCGGCCTGAATATGCTATACATTATGTTTTTTTCAAATTTATTGTTAAAATAGTTGAATGGATTATATATTACAGTATAAAACTATTATATTAAATAACTTTTCAATTAATCTCTATATATAATAAGACAGTAAAAATATTTTGTCTGTACATTTAGTAATTTTGACTGAAATGGATAGAGGGACACTTAAAAAGAATAATAGAAAGTAAAAATATTTTTTTTTAATTTCTTGTCTGTCTGTCTGCCTGTCTGCCTGTCGATATGTATGTCCACATTTTTCTCTGGAAGTACTGAACCGATTTACTTAAAAGTTTTACCAATTGCTTTGTTTTAACTCAACATAACTACTAAAGTAGGTTGGTTCATCAAAATCGGTTCATTAAAATAAGTTATCGTCATTTAAATAAACTCAAGGCATTAGTTTGCCTGCGAATGTTATATAGCAATTATGCGTTGGTAAGATTCCTGGCTAAAGAATGACATTCGAAACGTCTTGATTATATGCCTGTTGATAAAAAAATATATTTTTGAAGCATACAATATTTTTTAAACGATTTGACTTTCAAAGAGATATCAAGCAAATACGTGGATTTTTTAGTTCGTTCGTTCGTTTGAAATAAATCTATATAAAAATGCCTAAAAACATCCTTTCTACGTGTACTCTGTAATAACTACATATTTACCAATTGTACATTTAGCAAAGAATATGTGTAACTAATTTAAAAACTATACAGGAGTTAATATGCAATTATTACAGTTATTTTACAAAGAATATTATATATACATATAATAGATAATTGGCTTTATGTATATTTATCAACATTGGTCGTATTTTTTAGTTCGAAACAATCAAAAATTTTTATAGAAATTACGATAATGTCGAAAAGAAAATCATATTAGAAGTCATTATAGTTGTCAATCAATTCTGCTTCTTAAATCAATAATCATGTATTTTAGGCCGGCGAAGCCGTGGGCGAGCCGCTAGTTATTATATAAAATAATAACTCATGGTTTATAATGTATATATACAGGGCCCACCACGTGTTATAAATTACGTAGAAATATATGAATTTAAATGATATATTTCCGTTAATTTTATTCAGACTTAAGCCAATAAATACCTAATTGATGAGCGGACGTGACACGTTTTACATTAAAACGTCATAAGTTATATAAAATTAATTTAAATTGATTAAAATATTTTTGATATATTTTTCTTTTGTATAATGTTATGACCAATTTGTAGTAGATACTCAATATTTAAAAAAAAATATTGTCTTTAGCTTCACGCTGTGTCTTGTGTATAGCAAATTAAGCAGAGGGAACCTATTGTTAACACTCTGTGCTCCACTGTGACACGAATTAGAACCAAGTGTCTCAAGAAAGTCATAGATACCTGAATGGTATAGTATAATGGAGTTTCATCAATTACGTTGCGTTTTTAGTTACTTGACCTTACTTAATATTGTATGTTAAATGAGCGTTTATATGTGTGTTGTTGTGTCTGATAGCGGTGTTATCAAACATATTCACAGGAAGGGAGTAACTAACGTGGAATTTTGTATGAGGTGACCGATTAAATACACAGTCAAGCTAGACTAGATGATGAGTAATATTAGATTGCTTCTGAAGCTGAACTACTGAGACCGTTACAGCATTATGTAAATGTAATATAATGTAACATTTCTCCACTTTGTCACAACAGTCATAGAAATGACCTTACATCCTTTTCATCCTTTCATCATTGTATGTAAGTTTCGCGCACAGAGGCGCACTTAGACGGTAGTTGACGCTCGCGACGTCTAATCTACATTGACAGTGATTGATGTGCACTAGTATAGTATAGCGCCGCTATTTCGGGTATATTAAGTAAATATGTTTATATCAAGACACGCGCCGGCGTGTCCAGCCAAGTTAAAAAGCTGGAAACCCGCAATGTGTATTTCATTCGAACCATTTTAAGCTACTTTTGAGCCTTTTGTAACTCGTAACCAATTAGTGCAGTTATTTGTTAAAATCTCCAAACGGTTGGAATTTCACTGAAACGGTCATTTATTTATAATGTTTTTATTTCGAGTGACCATACAACTCTACACTCACATTGATCTCCCATTATTTTTTCGGTGAAGTTGAGATTGATGCACTACTTTATATATAACTTGTGTCTGTAAAATGTCAAATGAGAGCCTCATTTGACATTTATGTTTGTTATGGGATTATATTTAAAGATATAGATTAGTAGATTGTATTTGTAAATTGTTTTATTATGTTTGTAGCTCCGCTGCTTCCGTCATATAATATTTTACGCACAGGCATAAATATAGTTGTAAATAGAACTTCTGAAGTGGACACCATACTATTCTGGGATGGGTACGGCCTACCCGGTTACCCTTTCTTCCTGCGCCCATGCTTGAAGATTAACCATTACCAAGCAAGGTCGTACAGATAAATCTTTTTCTTCATATTAAGTATGTTTATGCACTTAATTCCATACCAGTCTATATTTATAATTATTAAATATACGGCTTTTTAGGGTACCGTACCTTTTGAAAAAAAGGAACCCCTATGAGTTCACTGTTGTTGTCCGTCTGTGTTTCTGTCTCTCAAGAGCCTTTATCTAAGAAACGCTTAGAGATATCGAGCAGAAATTTAAACTATATACTCAGATCTACGGTCGGAAAAAAAAAGTTATTTCTACATTTATTTAAAAAAAGATATGGCCGTTTATATTGCAAAAAAACGGGTATTTCTACACTATAAAGGGAATCTTAGCTCATTGGGTACTCCCAGCATCTACAGATAGTACTAATTTAGGAAGTATCCTAAAATTTGAGTGAGACTTGTGTAGGAATTTTGTAATCAGATTCTGCTAGATTAGCCTGCTGTCAAATTCACTATTGTTTAGTTAAATAACTTTTTATCGTTTCGGAATCCATAAAATACGTGGAACAAGTATTGCAAACATACAAACATACAAGGGACTTGTTACCTTACTGAGACGAGGGCGACGAAAAATTTAAGCTTAGTTCATTTGAAATGATCAAAGTTAGCAAACTTTTGGTTTCGCAAGAAAGTTTCAACTTTGTCCAGATATTATGAAATTTTGAAATATTTATTCAATTCTCGACGAAGAGTGACTGACACGTCTACGTCTCTTAGATGAAAACTTTTCTTGAAGTTGTCACTTTAATATATACAGAGCAAAATACTCTCGGTATAGTATTTTCTTGAGCTACTTTAATTCTCCAAGACCAAAGAACTGTTAAAACTTGTTGACGTTTTGGTAAGTTTGGACTATTGTTTCGCATTTTCTATTAGAAATGTTAATATTAAAATGATTTTAAATTTAATATTTTATTAACACTCTTTTATTTTTTCGTCTTGTAATAACTTAGTTACTTTGTAATAAAACCTATCTGTGAATGCGATCCACTTATAATAATTGTATCATTATGACAGTGATGCCAGTCTTGGCGCAGTGGCACAAGGTGTGACTGTAAAACTGACTGGTTGTAGGTTAGATCCCCACTCGAGGTGATGAAATATTTACTTAAATTTATATTTCCATTTCTTCGCTCTGGTTAAGCGCGGCGTTGAGCTCTGCCACTCAACACGCAATGCCTCCAGAATTTGGCAGAAAGTGGGGAACGGAGTGTCTTAACACTTGTTTCCCTCTGCCTACCCCTATGTGTGCGGGATACAGCGTAAAGCTGATTTTTTTTTTATTATGACAGTTGGAGTTATACGAAGCTTAGACTCAAATTGTGACCTAAAAATGGCGGACGTCAATGCCGCACTTTTTATTTTTATGAGAGCGTATTGAATGAAATCAATGCATTCGCCTGAATGGGAATCGAACCCACATCCGACGCTGTGCTGTGTGCTGTGTATCTCTAATATATCATAATACACAACTTTATAGAAAAATCTGTTTAATGTCAAAATAAAGTATTTTATAAAATTAAAAGTAAATTTGCTACATAATTTGAGCAAATAGTACCAGGACTTCTAATTTATGTGAGAAAACTTTTACGCCTGAAAAATTTTACGGCAGTTTAACCTCAGATATATTTTATAGGACTGTACTTACTTTCTCAATTCTTTATTTTAAGACATTAAGCTTTTTGTAACGCTTCGTTAATCTGTGTGGTTGCCAACAACTTTGTATGATTTATGTACGGAGGTTTTTAAACGCTCTCTCTTATATATTTATTATTGGTAGAAAAATAACTTTAGTTCCCACTCGATATGTCACTCATTTAATGATTTGACGCTAATTATGGGAACAAACTCTAATACTCTATCATAAGTATCGAGGCCGTGTCGTGGTGTGGCAAAACTGTAAATGAGACACTCGCGGGGAATGAATAACGCGCGACGTTGAGTACCGCCGCTTAATACGGAATATCTCGACAGAGTGTCGTCAGGTTGCTCCTTCACTGATGTATAGACATACAGTGTGAACTAAATAAACTAAATATTTAACTACTACAAAAGCTATGAGTTTGGACCAACGTATGAGTTTTGTATAAATCAAATACTCTAAGTAGTTAGTAATTCCGACATCTTCAAACACAATAACTATTGTATTAAACTGGGAGCGTCTTCAAAACGCAGTGTAATGTCTAAATCTATCAAATGTTAACGAGAAACGAGATACAGACACGTTATGAAACTTGGTAACTGTTCTTGCCCTTGAGAGTTAAAATTTGCTTAATTTCCTCGCTCGCGAACCTTCGCTCATATATTTCACACAGTTTTCATCCAGAACTCGTGAAAGCTTCTTTTACATTTAGTTTTTCATCCAAGTTTATTTTTATTTATTGTTGGATGTTATAAAAATATTATGATATTTATTTCAATGGTTGAACGGTTGAACCCTTCTATTTACCAGAAATATCTTTTGTTCCCTATTTTCCGTTGAATTCTAGACATATTGTCAGAGTGAGGAAATGAAAATATAAAATATTTTATTCTTCTGAGTGGGAAGCGAACCCAAAACCATCATCTACAGTAAATGCTATTTACAGTAGCACGCTCATGTATCTGCGCCACGATGGCCCTTTATGTATTTAATACTAGTACCTCCGCGCGGCTTGCACTATACTTATTATATTTAAGTCAAGTCACTTACATTTCTAGAAAAACTCATAGAAATGTACATATATCGAAGAACAACGGTATTATTATTCAATTTCACCACACGCCAGCTAGTAAAGCTTGTGAAAATATTACTTTGCTATTAGAGAAAAATACTTCTGGTCGCACTCACACAAAGTGGCTTCGTCCATCAAGTCCGTAATTTTCAAGACAGAGTCGAGTACGTCGCAGATAATAAATAATACATGTTATTATTGAGACTTCGGTCACTTCGCTTAGAACTCTACCGTTTGATGCCCGCTCGCGGCGTCGACCGGTTCAAGTATAGGATTGTACAATGTTTGGTTATTGCATATCTATCACGGCAATATGTAACCGTTGGCAGTAAACGTAGCTTTACGAGTGAAAGTTTATGAGTGAAAGTCTAACAAAAATCGGTTCAATTAAATTGAACATTAACCCGGACAAACAAAAAGACAGGCAGACAAATTATAAAATCGTTTGTTTGTATTTTAGTATAGTGTAAATAACTATAAACACATGAAAAAATACAGTTATTTTGCAATCACAGAAATGTCTTATTTTCAAATATTCTTAAACAATGAATAATCCCTAATTATAAAGTTAATCTATAATATAAAAATAAGTCGGGTTTTCCTTCCTGACGCTATAACTCCAGAACGCACGAACCGATTTCCACGGTTTTGCATTCGTTGGAAAGCTCTCGGGCTCCGTGAGGCTTATAGTGAAGAAAATTCACGAAAAAAATCAAGAGAAAAGAAAGAAAATAGGGAAAATCATTTTCATCACATACAGCGCCATCTCTGACATAACGGTAGGCAGTACGTGGTGTGTGAGTATCCCTAAATAATAAAATATAAAATATGTACATACGTTGTACCTATATATGTATATACGTTTCATTTTAAATAGATGGCGCCGGTGCGTGATAAATTATTTGACAGCTATTCATTGTACTCTGCTCAGTTAATTTCATGTGACATTTATAATGTGCACGTTCTTTCAAACGCTTACTTTAAACCGGTATTGGGTTTCACTGTGAAATTCTGATAATCTAAAATACCGAGAGCACGACGTGCGAACATCGGCCGCCGCACAAGACAGCAACAAGTATATTCACAGAACTTAAGCGAAGAAAGACAAAATATAATAAGAGAAAATGCCCGATTGAGACAACGCGTGAGCACACGAAGATCATTGGCATCATACAATCGCTTGGCATTCCAATATGATCGCACTGCGAATTACAGTGATGATAAAAATTTTGATATTGGACCAATGACAACTGTATGTCAATATTGCAATGCGTTAAAGTTCAAAAGAGAAACGGCTGGATTATGCTGCGCAAGTGGAAAAGTCAAACTGGATCCATTACTTACACCACCACAGCCACTGAAACAATTGTTCGATGGAACTGATCCCGATTCCAACCATTTTCTTCAACACATCCTTGAATACAATAACTGCTTTCGCATGACTTCCTTTGGAGCTAATATCATTCGAGAAGGCGGCTTCATGCCGACTTGCAAGGTAAAAGATACAAAAAACACAACCAATCACTCATACTAATCAATCCCACCAACACAATTGCAACTCATAACAACTACACATACACCACACACCACACACTACACCACCTCACGATCAGAAGTCACACCGTATTCTTTAAAAATAAATTAATCTAATTAATAATCTTAATTGTTTACCATCACAGATACAAGGACAAATATATCATTTGCATGGTTCAATGGTGCCAACACCAGATGAACCGCATCAATTTCTGCAAATATATTTCATTTCGTCGATGGTGGATCAGCTGAATGTGCGGTGCAATATACAGGGAACACAACAGTTAAAGAGACGAATTATTGAACAGTTGCAAGCATTTTTTCACGCTAATAACGCTGTGGTTAATATATTCAAAACAGCATTGGAACGAATGCC
>JAATLQ010006630.1:0-86955 GCA_013421005.1 Heliconius erato x Heliconius himera | reverse complement strand
ACAAATGTCAGCTCTTTGTCGAATATGACACCTAAGTCCCTAATTGTATCCACTGTACTAATAGAGGAACCATCAAAGTAATATTTAGTTGTTATATTTAGTTTCTTTCTTGTAAAAGTAATATGAAAGCATTTTTTTACATTCAACATCATAGCATTTAACTTACACCAATTATTCAAACTAGTAAGGTCCTTTTGTAGCAAGCAAATATCGTTTGGATTACGGATAGGTTTGAGAACTTTAAGGTCGTCTGCAAACATTAGTGGTGTAGAAAATAAGAAGCAATTTGGCAGGTCATTTATGAATATATTGAACAAGAGTGGACCTAAGTGGGAACCCTGTGGTACTCCTGAAGTGATGCCGCATTTGATAGATTCGTATCCGTTTGCAACCACATAAAACTGCCTTTCTGTAAGATACGATTTTAACCACTCGAGCAATGCGTTAACTACTCCGTACTTAGATAGTTTATGTAGTAGCAGCGGAATAGGCACCAAATCAAACGCTTTACTGAAATCGGTATAAATAACGTCTACTCTATTCTTTTTATCGACTTCCCCAATCAATATTTCACAGAAATTAACGAGATTTGTACACGTGGATCTACCCTTAATAAAACCATGTTGGTGAATGTTAAAAAAATGCTTAAAATAATTAGAGATCCTCTGACAGACTAAAGATTCAAGAATTTTTCCAAATAGTGAAAGTATGGATATAGGCCTGTAGTTTTTGACACTTGATTTATCGCCATTTTTAAATACTGGAACGATTTTTGCGATCTTCCATTTCGTTCGTTTTAAAATCTAAATACACAAAAGAAATATTAAAACTGTATAATTAAATGTTTAATTTAGTTTTTTTTATGCTTTTCATAATCATATTTTAAATTACATTAATTTCGATGAACTTGAAGTGTAAAAATGGGCATTTCAAGTTTAAAAGTACTAATTTGTTAGTAAAAATATCAGTTGGGAATTCAAAACCTATAAATTAATCTAAATTATGAATGCCCACATTAATATTTACTTAGTACAAGTACGAATGCATGCTAAACTGATAAAAATAAATATTTCAGTCGACTATTTAAAATTACCGCTAAGTAAGCCTGATAGCTCCTAATACGTCAATACTTGCAATGCAATGTTTACTTTGCCTAGCAACCGTTGCTAATAAGAACTTGTACTGTTGTAACCTAGAGCTTGAGCTGTGATTTTCGTAATTTATAAATTTATTTGAAAATGGTTCAGATTACAGTCGATATGGTGCGCAAAAAAGCGGAACATCACGATGGATTGTTAGCTCCTTTAGAAGAAATAGCGCTACACCAGGAGAATATTGAGAAAATAGAGTTTATTCAAGATTGGTGCCCAAAACTAAAAATCCTTTTAATGCAGAGTAATTTAATAGCCAAAATAGAAAATTTGAATAAACTAAAACATCTTGCTTATTTAAATTTGGCATTAAACAATATAGAAATTATTGAAAATCTAGAACGATGTGAATCTCTGCAAAAGTTAGATTTGACGCTTAATTTTATTGGAGAAATCGTGACTATAGAAAATTTGGTTGGTAATTATAACTTGGAAAACTTATATTTAACTGGAAATCCTTGCACAGATTATGAAAACTATCGAGATTTCGTTATTGCTACTCTACCGCAGCTTGCGTCACTCGATGGGAGAGATATTGAGAGGTCAGAACGCATTAAGGCTCTACAAAATCTACCCCTTATAAGGTCAGATATTCTTTACGATCAAAAAAATTACATATACGAAAGGACAAAACAAAAATCACGATTAGAAAAAGATATTCAAGATAAATGGTCAAATGAGTATAAAGATATGAATACAGATGAAATAACAAAAAAATTTTGGTCTGAAAAAACTGAACACGCCCCAGAAGTAAGATATGAAATTGAACGAATGCGAGTTTTAAAGTCAAAATCTTATGAGGTAGAAAAGAAAGATGACCATGTGCGTCAAGTCAAATTTTTTACTTCTGATGGCAGACCTTTCAATATAAATCAACCTAAAATAAACTTTAAATTTACTGATACACTACCTGATGCTTATAAATTGGATTTAGCTATTTATAAATATTTAGATACAAGTCTTCTTGATATTGATATACAGGCAAATTATGTAAGAGTAACGATTAAAAATAAGATTTTTCAACTTCACCTTCCAGAAGAAATTGAGATTACTAATTCAACAGCGCAAAGATCTCAAATTACTGGGCATTTGGTTATTACTTTACCAAAAGTAAAAGCATTTAAGGACAATTTCCACCTAACAAGTAATAAAGGATTGTCTCAAGCAACCACAGACAAAAAGACGCACTGCCAAGTAAATTCTATACAATCTAAAAGAGAATTTTTGGAAATAGGTTCTTCTGACAATGTTCTCGATTTCACTAGTATTACTAAAACAAAACATTCGACATATTTTAGAGATTTAAAAATGAATTTTACTGAAAAACAATGCTCTCCAGATTTTATAGACGATCCAGAAGTTCCAGGTCTTATATAGAAACAATAGCAGTATCTAAGAGGGAAAAAATATTTTTAAAGGAAACAATAAAGGAGATAATATATTTTAGTTTTTTATTTTTACATATATTTCTTATTTTAGTTAAAGCACGCATTACACTCTGCACTTATCAAAATATTATGTTTTACGGCTCGCTCTTTTAGGCGGCATGTCGGCTTAGAGTGTAAACCTGCTAAATAAACCTGCTAAATATGTTTTAGATTTTTTGTAATGTAGATTTTTATACCATTTGAAAGTGTCTTCTGACAATACACGTATATTCATAGTGTTTAATTAAATGTTTTTGTCTCTCTTGAGAATTTGCTTAATAGGCTATTAGCAGGTTTACATTCTAAGCCGACGATATTACAATTTGTGACAGATATTTAGTTTCACAAGTACCTATTAAATAATATAAATAATTGTTTATATAAATAATCAATTATGCTGCCACAAAAATTCTATAATAGCAATATTTTTGGTTTTCTCATCATATTCACTTGCAATAAATAAATTGTATTTTGACGTAAGATAATTATAGTTTAAGATAGGCACATATATAGATTTAGTATTGTTTTTATGGAAAAAGACAAGGCAAACGAGACAAGGCACCTGATGGTAAGTAATCACCGTCGCCTACGACCCTGTGTCACACCAGAGGAGCTACAGGAGCGTTGCTGGCCTTTAAAGTGGAGATTCTAATGTATTTATATTAATATTATTATAAATTGTGGCATTGCTTTTATTTTACATAATATACCTAAATACATAAACAAGATCTTTTTAAAAAAAAATATCCAGTAGGTAAAATAACTTATCTACAATCATACAACTCATGTTACGTATAGGTACTTAAAATATGTTATGGCAGCTCAATTCTCATGAAATACATATAAATAAAATAAATATCTAACAAAATAATAGTTTGGAATAATTCATAAATAAGGGGAAAGAAGCTGGATCCTTCATACATGTATCTGAGTATTACCTAAGTGTATTTGTGTTTACTTGAAGAAAGTAATAACGATAGTAATAAATATAAGTAGATATAGTTAATTTTCAAAAATATTAAGCCTTATAAAATATAGATTTAACTCACATAAATTCTTATTTATGAGAATGTATTTGAACACATAGCTTGTGATATTACAATGTACATAGGTACTTCGATAATTTGTTTGGTGATTTAAAAGTATACTCAAGCAGTTTTTGTAGTCAAATGCGTAAACAAATCATTTAAAGCAATAGCTTCTATGAGATAAAATTATACTAGAAAGTAGAAAACATTTCAAATGTCGTGCGTTTCATTTGCATCTATTAACGGTATTCCATTTTCAGGTGGTGAGACCATTATTGTTCGGAAACCATCCACATCGTGTATTTCTTTGGATGAGAACTTCGCAGATATTTGGTGTCGGCCCGCCCATGGCGGTGTCAACTTGAACTGCGCTGTCGCTTGAGCCCCTGGAGCCACGTTCTAGAATAAAGGAAACATTAAATTATATTATACGTAAAAATAATACACTGTACACAGAGGTACAATTTATTATTTTTAATAATTAACTGTACACTGTACTATTTATATAAAAAAAAAATATGGAAAAAGGACAAGTTTTAAGCCGTAAAATTATTTATTTTACATTTCTAACGCCATTTTTTTTGGTCGGCCTAATGGCTAGCTTAGTTACAGTTCATGATGTCTAAGGCTTAGGACTTAGACTAGTTCAGCTTAGACTCTAATCTGAACTTTGCATTTGTTATATTACAGATATATTACATAGTGTAAGTGTAACGTCACTTGCTTGGCCTAATTTTAGATGTTTTATTGTTGTGTTCGATTTATTATAGGTGGAAAAAAAAATATTATTAGAAATTAATTTCTGTTCAATTATCCAAACACATTCGTGTGTAATGCATTTATTTATAATTTTATCCTATTTGTTTTTGATATATACTAATAAATATTTACCTCATTTAGTTCAATTTTAAGCTGTTTATCGAGACCTGGACCTTGTATGTAAAATTTGCCGTTTTTCAGCGGTATCGGTAGAGGATTTTCCAATGTCACAGTTACTAGGAACTCTTGTTTCGAAGTTGGTTTTCCATCAAACGCTATTTTAATATCTGGATTACGAACTCTAAAATCATCTTGTGCGAAGTAGTCAAAATTCCTGTCTACTATGGTTGCTAAGCATGCTATGTTGAATGATGCCTGAAAATATTTTAGAAATTACAATAAGCTCTATATACTCAAAGAATGCTAATATTCAACAAAAATTAAACATAGCCAGTCGTGCCACAGCGGCACGAAGTGTGACTGTAAAACCGACTGGTTGTGGGTTCGATCCCCACTCGAGGAGATGAAATATTTACTTAAATTTTCCATTTCTTCGCTCTGGTGTCGAGGTTAAGCGCGGCGTTGAGTTCTGCCGCTCAACACGCAATGCCTCTAGAATTCGACAGAAAGTGGGGAACGGAGTGTCTTAACACTAGGTTCCCTCTGCCTACCCTGCTGTCTGCGGGATACAGCGTGAAGCTGATAAAAAAAATTAAACATACTTGATCAATAAGTTTCTTGTAATAGTCATTAAAGGTAACGAGTAGTGTAATTTTCTCTTTTGCTTCAGGAGTCATAAGCATATCAAATTCATGTCTCTTAACTCCGTCACCCGTTACTCCTGTATACGTCACAGTGTCTACTCTCAATATTCCTTTTACTTGATGCTGGTTCACTGTTGAACGATTCTTTACATGCAGTACCTGTAAAGTAAATATATCTAACACTTAGATAGGATAGGTCATTTAAGTATAGTACTACTTCATCTAAAGCTATCGTTTTTTTCTTAATAACTTTAGATATATCTCGTTTTTTTTACAGTGAACATAGAAAGAATTTAATGATTGTAATTGTTAAAATAAATAACACGTATTGGGTAATAGATCCCACAAAGTGAATCTTTATTTCAACGACTATGGGTTAAATTTATATCCTTCAAAATGTTTATTATTATTTACTTTAAAAGAAAGTAATAAGTCCGTAAATACGCAAAAACTTTTCTACTGTGCCTCAACAATGATATATTATAATGTTAAAATTATTATCCCTAAAATTTTTCTTCACACATCAAATCTACCGTCATATTATCGCAAAAATCTAAAATTGTACGTTTGCTTTTAAAAACTCAAAGGCGCTTATGAATAATAAACTTGAGTTTTGTTGTCCTAACTTTTAATATATAATAAAAATATGTATTAAAAGTACAGACAACAAAATGATAATATTTAAACATGAATATGTATTCTATAATATTAAGATATAATAATTGCATAAAAAAAGCAAACAAACTCTCAACTTACCACATTGAAATCCTGTCCAATTTTTATATCGTCTCTTAGTTCGAAGTCAAACGTGATGTCATTAAACGTTTCGTTAAGGTAATATCTGGCAAAAATACTTTCAGATTTTCGCAATGCCTTTTCCATAGTAGCGCGCTCCTCCCGAGTTCTCTCTGGATATTTATATAGATTTGTAATATCCTGTGAAATATAAGATAATATTTATTTATTTTTAATTTCAAGCATTAGAAGGTAGTGAGAATCTAGTCTAGAGAAACTTTATTCTTATTTTGCGTTGAGGGGCGTAACTCCGTGTATTACTTTACCAGAGTGAAGATATCAGAATTACTTAAACCAAAACATTCAATCATCCAAAATGAGTATCAGGCACTCCACCATCGTATTACTTGTCAGCCACAGTCCTACAGCGGTATGAACTAATTAAAAAAACATACCAATATATCATATTCAACGTATGTTTTTAAAATAGAAATCTAGTCACAATCACAAAACGTACCGACCTAACTGTAGAAATATTTCATATGATTCTATATACGCGAAGGTCATATGGAGTAATGTGACTTAACTTCTATCACTTTGACTCTAAAAAGTTTCATATTTATTTATAGGCGTAGAAAATGAATGGTTATTATTTAATTTTTATCCTTTAAACGTTCCAATTTGAAGTAGCCCGCGTATCACTTAAGACTAAATTCCTCTTCTCAAGAGTTGTCTTGTAGAGATTGCTATTAGCAATAAGTCCGCCTTGTTAAATGCTCATATTAATCTTAAGATTTTCTATATTTTTCTATATATCTAATTTATTAGTTACTACATATTATATATAATGTAATCATATAATTACAGTAAACATATTATAATATTTAACAGACTAAGTATGTATTTAAGGCACACAGCACTTATACCACTTAGCACTAACGATCCTGTCAGGCGTTTAAATAAAATTACAAATACCTCTCTTTCCATACGTCCAATTGCTTTAGTAGAAATATTTTGTCCAATAGAAACAGTATCTCGAGCTAACAGCTTTAATGGTTGAATTTCACCGGAATATTTCCATAAAATCTAAAATTATGAAAAAATATTTATTATATAAGTATATGTAATGTTTATTATTATTTACTTAAAAATAATGTTATTTATCTTATCACATACCTTATCAGCATTAACCTGTGCAAATACATAAGATGCGTCGTAAGGCCTTTGCAGTTCACCATCTCTTACCGCTCGTAGAGAAGCTGGCCCACATCGATACATGTCCTCTGAGGTTTCTTGGGGTGTAGCGTCGATGGCTTGCCAACCACCATACTCTGACCCTAGGTCTGGTCGGTCCATCCACACCTAGAATATTAAAAGTTAAATTGAAATAAAAGTGTTTCTTTTGCACACAATATTCGCACTAACACTACTACTACCAGCTACGTAAAAAAGGGAATGATAATATAGATGTCAATTTCTATTTCATTAAAAATATTTCATTTCTCTGGCGGATCGAACCCACAATCATCGCGTTTACAATCAGGCGCTCTCCCATTCCGGCAAAATACATGTATTAATAAATTTTTAATTAAATTAAAAATTAAATTTACTTTAGAATTTTGCTCTCAAACCCTAATTTATAATACTGTTAACATAAGTATTTGAATGTGTATATTTATACATTTACATAATTTTTTAATATAGTCTTTTTTTAAAAGACTCTGTATCCCCCACAGAGCAGGGTAGACAGATTGAACCTGGGAACGTAGTATTGTCATACTTCGCTTCCATTACGACACTGCCATTTCTCACTCTCCGCTGAATTCTAAAAGCATTGCGTGTTGAATAGCGGAACTCAATGCCGTACTTTGCCTCGTTACTTCTAGTAACAAGAAAAGAATATTGAATATTTCGTTTTCTCGAGTGAGAATCGAACCAAGAACCTTCCGCGTTTACAGGCGCACACTTGTGCCACTGCGCCACGACTGGCCATATTTATAAAGTCGATACGTTAAATTATTATAAAAGAGAACGAACGTACAGTCATCCACATATAACTTAGTAAAAGAGATAGTAAATCACACAAAGTACCTATATTTAACTACTCATACCATTTCATGAGAAACAGATGGCACAACGAAATCGATAAACTTCAAACTCTTAATATAGGATGCCAAATAATTTTAAATATTCTGTTATTATTTTCAGTAGGTTTAAAAAATCTCACCTCATTCCAAACATGATAGTTCCATACAGAGTCCCTAGTGAATTCCTCCAACGTGTTGCCTTCTTCATCTTTTATAATGTCAATTGTTAAGCTGCCCTGACTGTCATGTGCGGCGTCATATCCTGTTACTGGCCGACATGGTATTCCTAATGCTCTGCAAACTAAACATATCATGAAGTTATTTAGTGAAAGAACAAAATATATTTATGTATCAATAAGTTAGAAATCAGGTCAGAGAGAAAATAGTGGGAGAATTTTAGTTCATGAAACCGATGCTCTGGTCACCTATTTGCCATATACGATACGTAGAGCCACGATGATGTCATTTCTAAGTGGCATTCTTGTGGTCGTGTTTTTTTTTATATTCTTAAAAATATACTAATAATATATTTTTCACCTACTTGTTGTTAAAACACCAGCGTATACCCAACACTGAGCATATTTGATGGGTTTCTTCTTCTCGTAGTACTTCTGCAATATGGCCAGTGATCCGACCCACTTCAACGGATGAGTACCACCGTTGTAGTCGCTCAGTTCGCTGCCCCAGTTACCAAACAGAACTCCATTATCGTCTTGGACATTGACTGCAGCTGAGAGAGCTCGTACTGTTCTGATAGGATCGCCCCTTGAGCGTCCTTTGACCTAAAACAGTAATTTAAATATAGATCCAAAATTGTTTAGCAGATTTTTTAAATACCTATAGGTTAACGAAATGTGTACAAAATAATGAAATAAATAAGGTATTTGAAATAACATTAAATTTACACAAATATCTTAATTTACGTTCGCGTACTTAGTAATATAATTTTACAATCACGTCAAGTTAAGGTTTAAAACTGAATGACTAATTAGTTGATAGCTTTTGACCGAAGATAACTTTAGTCTACATGAATACACATATGTGTATGAATACATATTACATACGTAAATAATATGATAACTATATTACCTTTCCAATATCGCGGACTAAATATAACGCACAATCCAAGATATCTTTCTCATACTGTGCATAAAACCAAGGCATAGGCTTGATGATGTTGTAAACTCCTCTATACATGAGACCTCCATCTTCTTCAACGTATTCCTCGCGATGACTATGTCCTATTTTAAGTCATTTCATTATAGCAATTTTTTATAAGTATTTACGAGTATATGTTAAAAGACGGAATAAAATAAATATAAATCAAAAAATACCTGGCATGTAAACACTGTCGTTGAGGCACCAAGGATTAAATAGCACGTATATAGGCTGTGGGTGTGTGTAGCTTAATGATCCACCTCCATTCAATTTAGTGTCGATATCAAAGCGCCAAGCAGCCACAATACAATCAGCTGCTGCCGTAACAGCGACCATGAGATGAGAGTCCATTTGGCCTTCATATACAGCATTCCATATTCCTAAAGTCTCCGAACCCTTCTCTAACATAGGAACTGCCGCAGACGATTCATCAGACGGCCCACGCTTCTCCACATCTTGAAAACAAATCAACCTCGATTACAAATATTCTTAAAATAATTCTGACCTAATAGATGATTATATAATAATTATTTTTTACAATACCTGATACGTAAAATATAAAGGAAACGGCATCTCTTTTAGCGTCATATGGCCGGTTTAGCAGAATATCAAGTTTGAAGGCCTGTCCTCGTCTTATTACGAGACACCTGTCAACATCTCTTGATATGAGATTGAATTTATTTGTATGGTGATTTTCCCCATTACTTTCGATGCAAAAGTCGACGCCTTGCACGGCGAGGACGCCTTGTCTTGTTCCATCGACGACGTCTGAATAAAAAGATTGTTTTCTTAATTAATTAACAACTACTGTACTATTATAGGTATGACTAATATATGAATCTATTATAAATTGACATTATCTGCCTGGCATTATAAATCAAATTGATATTGCTTTACAATTGTTTTGAAATAATAATTTATAAATATATTACGATTTGCTACAATATACTTAATAGTCCCTAGAACAGTGATTTATAGCCCGCCGTCACGTAGTCGCCTTCATCAAAATATTTACAGTAGCATATAATATATATATATATATGTATTTATATGAAAAATTTATAGGGAATTTAAATTTGCAATAAATTTATCGTGAGTTTATAGACGGCACTCGTCATCACCAAAAATTTTCGCGCCTCCCGCTTGGTCCGGAGCCAAAACAATTATACCATATAAATAATATTACTTTAACCAACATGTTAACTGAATACCTACATATATAATTAAAATAAAACAAAAAATCTAGCATTTTTGTTTTTGCATTTACCTGGCTGAAAAGGTACAATAATGTACTTTTGACGATGTCCGAAATAATGTCTCCACAGATTCTTGAGATATTCCATAACGCAAACTAAATATACACTTATTGACAATTAATACACATATTCTGTATTTTGAAATGCTACTTAACTTATATTATTAAATAACATAGAATTAAATTGTAAAACAGTTTGGTCAAATTCTGATATTGGCGAACCGAATGATTCAATAGATGCTAATTGCTTGGCCTTACGTCCAGTTCCTTATGAAAACCGTCTTGGACTGTTAGCTCTCGCTATAGACTTCATCTATAATACTCCTACAACCGTCGGTGATGTCACGGAGTAAACATGGCTCTAAGGTATACTACAAAGCTATACTATGCAAGACATTCATTGACGGAACTAACATTTTATTACTCATATCTTCACATTACTTTTTTACCCAAAATCGGTAAAGGATTTGACTCACTAAACTAAACAAAGTTGTAACTAAACACAACAAATGAAGAATAGCAATTCTAAGAAAATCAACAAATGCTAAATCTAGAAAATCTATATCCAGAATGTTTATGGCAAAACATTATTTATTCTTTTTAAAAAGAAGTCATAAAAAATATTATTTTTGAGCTTCTCGCTTTTATATACCGGCATGTAGGACCTAGTGTCAAGAATCTCCGTTCTCCAATCCGAAAAAAATCTACTTTAGCGGTGGAACTCAATGCCAGAATATTAATAAGTATAGTCTTAAAAGTACAATAATTAACATTGACCCTTTATATAATAGGTCAATTATTTCAATTTGTTTCTAATGTCTCAATTTAGAGAACAAAAAATGATAGCACTTTATTTAGTCTCGCCATAGCTGATACATGTAACTTCAACATTTCCCTTTTAGATATTAATGGCAGGTGTGGGTGAAAAGATCTATATCTGGATAGATTCTCTGCACTCAAGGTCTGAATTCGTTTTCCCACGCACGCGTAGGTTTTTGCATAGACAATAGATAAGATCGTTCTGACTTCTGAGAGTAAATGATGAAGAATCTGATACCTACTTTACATTATGTATCACGTGCCATTAAGATATTAAGCCTTTAAAAACAAAAGGATTACATAAAATCTTTTTCAATAACCAATAACAAAATTATTCATCATATTCAACCTGTTATTTCAATCGATTTGTTAAAATATTGTATGTATTATTAAATGAAATCATTTAATTTAAATAAAATTGAGGAAAATTGCAGTGTAGATATGCAAATTATCTCTACAAAGAATGCAATAAAAAAATTACCTGTCATATCTTAGGTAATGACGAATTGTAAGACTAAACTTAGTTAACAGTATACCACCATATTAGACTTTAAGTATATAGTTTTAAATATTAATCTTTTTTTTCTATGATATAGTCGTACATAGGTCGTTCGTATACCGGCTCACCTTGAACGACATGCACTCGACCACGCACTATTTGTCAAGTTTTACCAAAGTCATGTTTCCCTTAATAGTGCTTGTGCTTGATTGGCATTCTTAATTATAGTAATTAATTCTACGTAGAGCAATAATTGCTTTAAAGAGTGATTTTGAATATTTTTGCATTTTGGATTTTTTTGGATTTTTAACGAATTCTTTTTTTTTGTTGTTGGATTGTTCAAACAACAAGAAACATCTTAATAAAGAAGGAAAAATAATCAATTATCAAATTACATGATCAATAAATTTAATACCTTTTGGTATATTAGTAATAATTACACCACGTTATTATTCCACACAAGATATAAGTAAACTTATAATCATATAATCTTAATTGAATTTATAGTGGTTTACGTTTATGCAAAATAATGTTTTAGCCATGTTTACCTTGATTGGCTATCTAGGGTTTTTTATCGTTTTAGGTACCAACTATGACTTGACTCTATATATATATTTTAACACTCATTAGGTTTACATCAATGTATAATAACAAATTGAACGTAATATAATGTTAAAAAATAAGAATACACGACCATTTATTTTTAAATATTTTTATCGTTCATCAATCGTTATACCACTTAATTACTAATTAATTATTTAGTAGGATGATGTAGAGCTAAACTATATTATACTGTCTCTCAATGTCATATATATATTTTTTAATTTTAATATTAACATTTTTTCTATAGGAGTAAACATGAATTTATTACAACATAATTCTCATATTTACATTCGACGTTAAGAATTTAAGCAAACATTACAAAACATTTAAACTTCTACAGAAACATTTTTACAAAGCGCGTTTTATTTTTGATGAACATCAAACAACAAAAGTTCGTAAATTTTATTGTGACGGTGCTCTATTACTTGCCCCATATTTTATATTTACTTTGATAGAAACATAAAATTATAAGAAAAACTCAGAATATAATTATAGAGGAAACAATGTGCCATTATAGAATGTCAATCATTATATCTGAGTATCATTGCCAGTAATCACATCAGTTTCATTTGCTGTCTCGTTTACAAGAAAATATTGTGATTTAAATACCCCCGTACGTGCCTACCGCTCCTAGATAAAGAATCTAGCATAATACAATGCTTAACAATTTTTAAGATCTTGGTTATAGAAAATTATAGAAGTTAAATTATGTCAAATTTAATATGATCGAATTGATATATTAAAAAATATTACTTATTGTTTTATAATATAGTTTTTATAAACTGAATAAGCCAAATACATGTTATATATATGTAATTATGAAAGTATTAGCATAAAAGATATTACCTAATCGTGGCGGTCTCGGTAGATCCTTTAAATCGTATGAATCTGATCTGTTCAGGGCGCAGCATCCACACTGCGACGGACAGACACTTGCCAGCTTACTTCTCACCGTACCCATATCGTCTATCGAAGAACACTAATCATAAATCTTCAAGTAAATATAAACGGAGATTATTTTCCCAATCAACTTTTCACTTCGATCATAATCCTACATACTAATACGGTTAGATCACTTCTCAAACCAATCGAAAAACTCACTATGTTTAAACAGTTTGCCACTACGTAAACAAAGCCTAAATTAGTGCTTCACCACTGTACAGTATAGCGTAACCCACTTTAAGGGGTATTAATAATCCAATTAAAAGTGTATTTTCGGAAAACAATCGACGCGTGCGCACCTAGCGCTGGATTCGATTCATCTGCGCGAAGTACCATCCTTGATACCTATAACAGTGCTTATACGTGACCTCTTATCAGCAGCATATGAAATTGGGATGTCCACAAAGTATATGCCTCAACAAAATGCTATTGAAATATTATTCATATACATCACTCTTAGTCATAATACCTCATGGGTATTTTAAAAGTGACCTTTTAAAGTAAAGGACACAAACATTCCAAAAGACTCAGAGTACTTGGTACTCCGCTGAACCTAAATTACCTCAGATTAAATTAGTAATATTGATAGATACAGAATATTACGTTTTCTATTTAAGGTTGAATTACCAGGCAAAACCTAAATATCGAAAGCTTACATGTTGTGTTACGAGACCTGTAAATGTCTCTAAATTTAAGTTATCTTCTAGTAAATAGTCTATAAAATATATTTATTTATAGGTTTCCCTTTCATTTGAACCATAACTTTCAAATCACTCTATATTTACTTGCAATTTCGAAAAAAAACGTATGGATGTATATTTACATACTCGTATATTTTTAAATCCTATTGTACAAAAACATTAAAAAAATCTTAACAAAGCAGTTAAATATCAATTAGTTGCATCGCATTTTCTTTATTAGGTACGTATGTTAAATTTAAAGAAACAAGATTAAAGTAGCGATGTTGACAGTGTTAGATAAGATGAAAACAATGTTTGACTTTGTGATATAATAAACACACGATTATGTTAATTTACTACATGTGACATCACCGAACCGGAGTATGCGCAGCTGATGTCAATGACAACTTGCTGATACACTCATCGAAGGTCTTAATGATTTAATATTGAATTAAACTGAATGGGATTTTGTAACTCGAACATTTACGTATTAATTTTCCTTGAATTTCGTTACTCAGGTTACAGTCCTAAAATGTTGACCTAATTTCCTCTCAATACGTGTAAATTAAAAACGTATTAGGTATTTGCGGTCGTATTTACGTAAACTAAAGAAAAATGTCATTTAATGGTTGACGTTTTAATTCTAGCAAATAACATAGAATAAATTGTATGAACGTTATCTATCTATTATTTATAAATAAATATTATTTTTATGCACATATTATTTCACTACCAATAAAAAATATGCATATGAAGGTTTATAAACTTAACTAGCAAGCTTAAACTGTAGAAAAAATGTATATAGATCTTTTTTTAGGGTTCCGTACCTTTTAAGGAAAAAAGGGAACCTTATAAGATCACTTTGCCCATCCATCTGTTTGTCTGTCAAAAGCCTTTATCTCAGGAACGCTTGGAGATATCGAGTTGAAATTCAAACCATATACTCAGATCTGCTCCATGATTCATCATTCATTCATGAAAAAAAATTATGTCTACATTTTCTTAAAAAAAGGATATGGCCGTTTACATTGCAAAAAACACATATTTAGACACTATTAAAAAAAACAAAATTCATAGGGTACTTCCGGTTGACCTAGAATTAAGAAATTTGGCAGGTAGTAATAGTTCAGTAAAAAATCTGAAAACTACACATTTGTGCTTAAATCCTAAAATAGCCTTAAGTAGTAAAAAATGCGTATTTCGACACTATAAAGGAAATCCAAATTAATAGGGTACTTTAGGTTAACCTAGAATTATGAAATTTGGTACCTAGTATCTACAGGTAACACTCGTTTAGGAAAAAAAATTAAAACTATACATTTATAGTTAAATCTTAAAAAAGTGGAGACACTTTCCGTCGAATTATAGAGGTATCACGTATTGAGTGGTGGAACTCTACATCGCTGCCTTGGTACCAGAAAAAAGTAATAAAAATATTCATCAATAATAATTCAATTCCATGAGTGGAACTAGAACCTACTTGAGTAATTTCAAAATTATATCAGTATTATTTACAAATTGAGGCAGTGCCGTGGCGCAGTGAGACGGGCGGCTGTTGTGATTTGGATTCCCACTCCACAGTGTCTGAAAACTAGGCTTACCAGGGAAATCGGTCTATCTATTAATTTTAAAAAGTGCAATCTAAATAAGAATATATATTTTAAAGTCTCAACAAACAAACAAAATACGACAAAGTAAGAGTGCGTAACATGTCCATTATTCTAAGAAAATTAAATCACACGTTACCTAGGATCCTTATACCACAAAATGTGTTACTCATAAATGTCATCAATCATTTTATAATATTTTTATAGTCGTGTGTGTACTACATTCATAAAGTGTAATTTCAATTGTAATGTAGACTCTTGCCTATACAACTTATTGTATAGGCAAGAGTCTACATTATATTAGATTTTACGTCAGAGAATTCCCAAGAACATTCTGGTAACATCTTTTCTTTTCATTGTAGTTTTAAGATAGATATATAATTTTCGATTACAAATCTGTCAATCGAAAATTATGTATTTAAAAACGGCCAAGAGCTAGTCGGACTCACCCACTGAAGATTCCGTACCAACTTTTTTTTCTATACATCCATAATACCTATAAATTTTTTGATTTTTTAGATTTTTCCTTTGGTAGTATTGTAAGTTCTCACTATATGCCAAATTTCAAAACTGTAGGTCCACGGAAAGTATTCTATAGATGGAGTTAAAAAAAGAATGAGAGATATTTTTTTAAGATTATTTTAGCTTATATCTTCGAATATTTCTAGTTTTTCTTCTACTCGGGATCTAAAAAAAATTGCCCCGTTCAACAATCTACACAGAAAATATGGAAAAATAATTATTTATAAAGATGTTTAATTGGTGTTGAGGCAAAGCGCGGGGTTGAGTTCCGTCACTCAACATGCAATGCCTTTTAGTTCTCTGTTTTTTTTTTGTTTATAGATTATAAAACTATTTCAATAAAATACTTGTTCAGTATTACTTTCAATAACATTTAAAAATAGTAGGCTTATTGTTTTTTTTTTATTTCGACTTCTTTGTACTTTTATTTTACTAAAAATAAAATAAAACTTTTTTTTCATTCATAACCTTCGTTATTAGGATTACAAAACTTTAAATTTTTATAAAGAATTTAACATCGTGGGGATTATCAACTGAAAAATCAGCAGTAGTGAATTAATGCTATGGATTTGAACCAGACCTCTGCTTTCGCAGGCCGTGATCATACAACTAGTAACATAGCTATTATCATAATAATAAAGGCATAATATACGCTGTTTAATAAACCCTTTAAATCTTTAATTATTTATTTTTGTATGTTTTTATTTATATTTCTTGAATTGTTACATAAAATGAAAAATTATGTTAGAAACTCAGTTTTAGAATACCTATAAACCAGGACTAGTACAATACCCTACTTGACTTATTTAATGGATTTTTATTTTATTTTAAATCTGATTACTTTAAAAATCAATAAATAGAGCTTCGGCCTTTTTAAAGAAAACTAGCAACAAACGCGTAGTAGGAGTTCGAGCAAAAAGGTTATTCCCAACATATTACAACTTAAAGGTCAATGACTTGTAATTGCAATATTGTAAACATTATTATGACACATAAAATTACTCATAAGTTATATTTACATACCTACTATAAAACTAGGTACTTTTTAGGGACTATACTGATAACAGAAGAACAAAGTAAAACAAAAATATCCCGATGAATAAACAGAGTTTCTTTTATCTCCATGTATTTCCTGCAATTTTCATGATATCTTTACGCCAACAGAATCTAAGTGACACATCGATTACACAGTCTATTATTTTAAATATTAAATATATTAAAATATACATTTATTATAAAAAGAAAACATTTTAGGTAATATTATTTTCTACTTAAAATAAATTAAAGAAATGCTTAACATAAGACTCAAAAATTATTTAGCCTCCTTGGCGCCGTGTGACTGTGTCTGAATGTAAACAAGCTAGTGGTGAGTTCAGTCCTTCTCGGAAGTGTCAGCACCACTTTAAATGAAACCACAGTTTTTACCCTGTATGCTGTTCCCGTAAAAGGAGCGCTAACACTTCCAGCGTTCTCGGTGCGTTAGGCGCCGTAACCTATACAGGTATATGTTGCGGCGTCTAACGCACTTTGTTTCTAGGGCCCGTACTTGTAAATCGCTCTCAACTTTAAGATCGATCTCAAAGTTGAGAATCATTATAAAATCCATGTAAAATTTGGAACTGAGTGAATTGTTATTGAGGGTGGGTAATAATTTCAAAGACAATATTTGCAGTGACTGCTTTATTATTTTTGAGATCTCAAAAACACACGAACACAGTGCACATATATTTTTTTTGTATTTTTCTTTCATTCATTGTTTAATATTAAAATATAACAAAGTAAATTAAATGCGATGTTATCCTTATTCTAATAGTATATTATAAATAGATAGGTATATATATAGCTTACTTAAAAAAAACAATTATTAAAAACAATGGAAAATGGCACTCGAAGCAGCGGTTTCCGTTTTATCCTTAAAACTAGTATTATTAGTTAGTTTTGAAAATTATGACGTGCATCATCTCTGTGTTGTTTTTTTTTTTGTATTTTAATAATATGCATGGTGCTATTACGTGAAATATTTCAACAAAACAGTTTTCAACGCCGAGTCGCAGTCCAGTTATAGTTTTGCACAAGTACACCGTGTGGAGGAAGTTTATATAGATTTTAAGATGAGCACTTCCTCTTCTTGAACAAAAAAGTGTTCAGGCGCTACGCAAACATAGGTGCGGTCGATCTGTAGCGCACGCGGTGACGGCGGCCCCGGCGCGCGGCGGGAGGGCGCGCGGGGCGGGGGGGCGTGCTAGCCGCGCACGCTCACCACACTGCAGCCGAAGATCTCGTCGATCTGCCTGGAGCAGAAGGTGACGACCACTCGGCACTCCCCACTGCGGCGCGGCATGCACTTGTCTTGGTAGTTCACCAGCTCGCTTGGCTTCACGTCACGGAACCGTATCTAAGATCCAAAATTTAAAAATATACAATTTCACTTGTAACTATTAAACAATAATATGATAAGTTTTTTTATAAGCCAACGCATACCTGTCTAGGTCTTTGTACACCGGGACTTTCAACTGTGAAATAGCAATCAGTCAAATGCACGTTCAATGGGTTCTGGAAACTATATGTAGCCGCACATTCCTGACCTACAGTTGGCTGACTTCTGACCTGTTTATTTTATTACACAAATTAATTATTGTAAGAATTTTTATGTATGTACTTATTTTCAATATTTGGCCAGTCGTGGCGCAGAAGCACAAGCGTGTGACTGTAAAGACGACGGACTGTTGGTTCCATTTCCACTTGAAACGGAGTGTCTTAACACAAGGGTCCCTCTGCCTACCCTGCTATGTGCGGGATACAGCCTGTAGTAAAGAAAAATCCAAAATTATTATAGAATTCTAACCTGAATTTGCAATCGCGGCTTATTTAACGGAAAATCATCTTCGTCAGACCATCCTTGGCGTGTTTGTTTTACATACGCCATAGCGTGCACCTTAACCATGGCATGGTCGACTAGTTTATCCATATATTCTTGAGGTGTAACGTGTAATTTTAGCACTTCACGTTGACCCGCTCGTACTATAAATTCTCCTTGAGATCTACGCAGCCTTGATGCAATTGCACCAGTATAATAACATGAAGATGCTGTTAATACACACCAGATGGTACGATCTTCATGGGACTTATTCTAAAAATATACAAATATAATACATTTCAATAATATAATTTTAATCGATTACCAAATAAACAAATATCGAGTATATAACAATTACTTGAATATTCATCGTGCAATCAAATGGCTGGCCATATGGTACAGGTTCGATATCCATGAGATCAAAGACGACATCCTCCGAATTACGATCAGGAAAATCGTAGTATTGTTGAAGACGTTGAAAACCACGACATGTGGCGATTACGGCAAGACGGTCGGAATTTTCAGTGGCTTTATATTCATTAGTAATTTCTAACAGATCACTGTCGCCTTCATCATCTTCGCGACTCGGGTTCTTTGTAAGAATCTTGCGGCCAACCCTGCAATTGATATTTATATTTGACACTGTTAAAGTGGATTAAATATGGTGAATATAATTTCATTGAAGCCAGTCGTGACGCAGGAACACAAGTGCGTGACTGTAAACGCGACTAGTTGTGGGTTCGATTCCCATTTGAGAAGTTAAAATATTTATTTAAATTAATAATTTAATTTTTTTGCTCTGGTGTCGGGGCAAAGCACGGCATTCAGTTCCGCCACTCATTACGCAGTGCCTCCGTAATTCGGCGGAAAGTGGAAAACAGAGTGCCTCAACACTAGGTTCCCTCTACCTACACTGCTGTGTGCGAAATATACAGTGAAGCTGATTTTATTTATTTAATTTTATATATTTACTCACTGATATTGATTCGATGCCATTCTAATAAAACCCCATTCAGAATTTTCTTCTTCTTGAAAGAGACATAGCTCTGAATTGAGTTGAGAATAGACAAATGGCGTGTCATATTGAAACCCAACTTCACCACGACGTACTGCTTCAACACTAGCAGGACCGCATTGATATACAGACTCTGCCTCTTCTTGAGGCGTGGAGTCGATAATCTGCCAACCTCCATATCCTAAAAAAAATATAAATTAAAAAGTCATATAATGACCATTATGTATGGATTATAATTAACCATAAAAATAATTACTATAAGTGATAATTTACCTTGTGGCAAATCCGGTCTCTGCATCCAAACGTCATTCCATGCATGAAAATTCCAACATGAATCATAGCAATCTTCATCGGGTCCATTGGGTACTTCATTTCCATCTCGATCAAAGAATTTGTCGACGGTAAAAGTACGATTAGTATCATGTGCTGACACGTAATTTGTAACCGAACGACAAGGAATACCTGTACAGTTTCAATTTCATATTTGAGTATAAAGCAATATGTGACGTCATAATTATATTTGTTAATTAAATAATTTGATTTCAATAACCTAGAGCTCTGCAAATAGTAACTACCAATCCTGAAAACACCCAACATTGTCCATATTCAACAGGTCGTCCACCGTCAGTAAGATAACGTTCTAGAATAGCCACAGAACCTGTCCATGCATGTGGTGATACCCCATCTTTATATTCACCATCGTATCGGCCAACCATTAAACCGTCATCGTCGTCATTCGCATTGATCTATATGAAATTTATAAATTATAGAAAATATTTTATCCATTAAGTGTAATTTTGACAAATTTCATAAAAAAAAAATATTACCATTGCAGATATTGCTCTTACAACGCGTACAGGATTACCTCGTTCAGAATGTTCAAGACCACTTCGCTCTAACAAATACATGCAAGCAGGTAAAACTACATCATCAAACTGACCGAAAATCCATTTACGACCTTTTGGCTGACGCCATGTGCCACACCATAGTTTTCCATGTTCATTTAGAATGTATTCCTTTCGTGACGAATCGTTATCCATAAAGACCGGATCTTCACGACACCAAGGGTTAAACAATATATAAATGTCCTCATCACATTTGTAATCTTGACGGTTATCGCGTTGGCCAACTCGATGAGTCTGCACCCAACAATTCCAAACACCCACTGCGGCAGAGGCTGGTACATGGACTTGAAATGTTACAGTGTTTCCATCTTGACGTTGGATGCTAAGATCCCATTTATCCATTTCATTCGCTATAGAGGCCAAGTTTTGCATCGATCCAGTACGTGACCCAAGATTTCGTCCTAGTGAGGAATGCTGCGTAGTAGCAGTGTATCGCTCAATTACAGGTCTCTCTAACGTTCCATGAGGACTTAGTGGACTGTGTTGCAAGGGTGCAGGATCATTACTAAAAGAACTTCTACGAACTCCATAAGTTGTCGTTTCTCTAATATTACTAATAGTACCTATATTTCCCATGGTACTAATCGCTGTAATCGGAGCAACACTTGTACTAGTATCTTGAATACGAGACATTCCCATGCCCATACCAATAACATCACGTGAGTGTTGGAGTGTTGCTTGCTGAGTGCTCCAATTCACAGGCAAAACTATCCTTGTACCTTTGGTAACGCTAGGTTTTGGGCCTAAAATATTGAAACTATTATTATACATGTATATTTATAAAAAAAATTAATGTACTTGCAAGACCAAACTTTTAATAATAATTTATTTTTAGTTTAGCTTTAGCTTAGCTCATAGTTATATCCAGCATATAGTAGGGTAGGCAGAGGGAACTTAGCCTTAAGACACTCCGTTCCGCATTTTCCGCCAAATTCTCGAGGTATTGTGTGCCACGATGCAGCGCTTGGCCTAGTTACCAGAACTGAGAAATGAAAATTTACTCTCCCGATTTGAAATCCAGTTAACAAACCGCGTGGACACGCTGTGATATGTTATTAGTAGTTAAATATTTTTGTAGAAAATAATTGAACTTACCAATACAAAACACAATACGAACTACATCTTGTTGCTTGTCACATATTCTATCAAAACGAACGGCGAAGAAGAAATTCTGGCCTCTTCTCAATACTGGATTAGGAAGTACAGTGTCGTTGACGAGCTCATACTGTTCTGTATGATGATCTTTAGCATTGTCACGTGAGTAAAATTCTGTAAGCTCTACTTTCAGTGGTTGCTGAGAGTAAAAACTTTGCGGTATTAATTCCAAAGTATCTTGATGACGTCGTCGCTCATTTTGATCAGCCAATTTACATATGAGGTTATGAGCATACTGAGTGTTAGGACTATTCCTTGAAGAATATTTGAGACGATGTAATGCACCAGTACTGTGTGAACGCCCCGGTCTGTATTGAGCAGTTGGTCCAGCTCTAGCTGTAGGCCAGCGTCGACTTTGTCCTGGACGCTGACAAAAGCTTGAAATATTATAGTTCGCTGACAATCCCGGAACATAATTAGTAGGCATTCCACCAATTGTAACTTGTTGCTCTCTCATACAAGTCAGTGTACTCATGCCAGTTGTTAAACCAGTTATCCCACCGAGCCCCATTCCTGTCATGCTCGATGTCATACTCGTAGACATCCTCTCCATAATTTAATTTTGAGCTCCAATTTTATGTTTCAAACACAAACCAAACAGAACCACACACGCCCCGGAATGAACCCAGAGCGAATGTTAGGTCTGATCCCATTTGAAGGGTTTATATACTCACAACATTGTAAAGAATCACATTTCTCTGGTGTCAGTTTTCATCAAGCGCCTGGTTTTAAGTTTATTTATTGTTTATATGCACTGACTTGAAACTTAAACGAATAGATAATTTACAACTAAAAGAATACAAAGTAAAATTAAATGAAAATGGTTCATGTGTTTGTCGGAACTATTTCTTTATTCACCTGTATATATTAAATAACACGGTTTTATTAGAAAATATAATTGATAAAATATAATATATTAAAATATATTCGGCCTGTTTAAAGACTAAAATAATAATTACCGTAAACTGTATATGTTTATGATTTATTATAGGTATGTTTGAAGTATTCATATTAGTTCCACTAAGATTTTGGCTACTGAATTTTGGAAAATATAAAACATTATGCCAAAAATGTTTTAAAAACTGCAGTACAACATTGCTTATGTTAATATTTTTATTAAAATAAATAAAAATAATGTAGATATAAGTACTGATTCAAATTGTTGTAAAACTGAAAATGTTATATAGATGAGAAAATTACAATAATTTGGAGGTGAATTATTCGCTTAAAGATTAGTAAAGATTAGTTAGAATAAAATTTATTTGGTATCAATCGAAAGGGGGGAATGTGAGGATGTTTTTAAAATGATAGAGCCAATATTTTTTTAATATAACATTTTGAGAAAACATGATCCGCGCGCCATCCCAGAATAGTTCTGTACCCACTACAGAAATTTTACAAATTATCTCTAGATCTCCATGATACCGCGCACATTAATTGACTTTTTTCCCGTATAAAGTAGAGTAGAACCTTTGGGATTGGGACATCTCCTCCATCACACTTTCAAGACACGGTGATACTAAGTGTTCTCTTATGGCTAACTTAGTTAGTAGTTAGTGTGGGATCGAATCTACAAACACTACGTTACATTTAACTCTATATTTTATACATAAAGTTCCTTAAATATGTACAAGACATGTTTCTTAAATTGTAAAATCGATATGACCATATAATAAACAAAATAACAACATATTCAACATAGCCACATTAATTTTATTACTGGCCAGTACCAACAATACCTCCCTATCAACAATAGATGCTTCTTTGTCCTATTCAAAACGAGACACCCGACACTACAACGGTCATCGTATCGTGTATTACATACAGCAGCTACTGTTTAATCTTTTATTTAAACGCTTATTATTGAGAGTGCAATACTCTCATCAGGTGGATAGTAGCTTATAAGTAACTTTTCATTTTTATTTATTTAAAAACGCATTGTTTTATCAATGTCATCTTAAATAAAACTTTTTTTTTATTTCACCACGTGTACCTGAAAAATTATCGTAGTATTAAATAATTTTAATAGAAGTAAGCAACATCCGTTGCTATAGCAACGCTTTCAACAATACATTGTAGGCTGCACCTACTGTTACTTATTAATTGTGCTTGTGAATTGCCATGTTAAATTCTACTAATATTTAAAATATAATATGATAAAATTTATATAAATGTTATATTAATAAATTAAATGCATTTAACCATTTTTCCGAATAAATGGCACTGTACCAACTATTTAGTTATAATGTCGAAGTTCAGTATAAAAATTATTTACTATCCAAAGCAGCTTTGTTTACTGTATTGACAACGATTGCAAATATTGTTTTACCATTTATTGTTGTATACAGAAGTAGAGGTATATATTTGATTATTCTCAAACAAACTAACCAATGATATATGTTTTTTATATGACTATCTTGATTTGAATAACTACATCTTGCACGATCGTTCATATTTTAGGCTTCCGGTTAGAGTCCTATTATTTTTATGAACAACCATCGGTACAATTTAACTACGATTACTTACTAATAGCTGAAACTGATGATCCCAGTGTCAGTGTTATATGTGGACAAGCTGCTGCATTAAATATTTTTTTTATGGAAAATGAAGAATTTTGTTCAAAAACACAGGTGCTTGGTTAATACTATTTACATCTCAAAATTCTCAAATCACTTTGTATTTGTTTTTATTTGTTTTATTTTATGATAATTTGTTTTAGATACAGGAAGAAGATTATAATGGAGATGGCAGAAATGATGAATTAAAATTCAAAATGCAGATAATTATTCCAAATGGAAGAACATTAGCTTCAATAATGATATTATTAGGTGTAGATTTCCTTATAATGGTAATGTTTAAACCTAGAAAACATTTTCATATTAATGTTTAGACAAGGAACTATCTAACGTCCAATTTGTTCTGGTTCAACATACAATTTAGAGAATGAATTATTTAATATTTTCATTTTCTTGCTCTGATAACTACAAAGTGTGGCATTGATGTTGTCTTGAACATTCAACAAAAAGTAGAGGATGGAGTGACTGAACACTAGATTCCTTTTGAATACCCTGCTATATAAGGGACATACGGTGAAGCTAACTTTCGTTTTCACTTTAAATACAGAGTTACTGGTGTGTACTTTATTTAGAAAATAAACTTCGTTTCAGGATACTTGCCCATTACAAATGCAAAGTCTAGCAGTTATAAACAAGGATTTTTGTTTTCCTCCAAATAGCTTTCAATATTATGGTGAACTCCATATGTACCAAACATTGCATTTACCTTGCTTAAAAAATACTCTAGATACAAGATATAATGTCTCACTTTTTGAACAATTTAACAATGGTAATAAGGACTTATCTAATTTTATTCTACAAGAATATCTAGGAAGAGAAGGTTAACTTATACTTTAATACCTTTATATATTCATATACTTAGAAAAAATGTTATGTGTATTATAATATTGTTTTAATTTTAGTTATTTCAATGGTTGGTCCGGGATATATAAAATCGCAAAATGGTTATACTGGAACTGTGGATATTGATATAATTTTAAGAATTCCAGAAATACAAATAAGATATATACCAAACTTGATTCAAGAGTTCAAATATGTATGGCCACAATATCTATCATTAGCCTTAATTTTTTATTATTTAATAGAAAAAATTAAAATATTTGTATTTAGACAAAGATTACTTATGGCTTGGGAAATTGTGCCTTGGAAGAAAAAATCTTCTTAATAACTCAATACTAGTCTTTGTAAATATAAGAAGTGAAAACTATTTTGTGACTGTACAGCAGGACTGTAAACAAAAGGTTGTGGGTTAGATGCATATACCTGCTCTTTGACAGAAGTGAGGCACTGAATCCTGTCACCTACCATGCAATTGCTGTAATACTAACAGAAAACTAAGAATAAAGTTTTTTAACTCTACATTCTCACTGCCTGCCATCCTTTATATGCAGAATAAACTCTAAAACATAATGAGGCGAAAATAAATAATGTTTTTTACTGAAAACTATTTTTATTTACATTCTGACTTATGTTTCTAAATAATTTATGATTTGTTGGATATATTGGCAGGACTATTGTGTTAAACTTAATGTAGGTAAACTACCAAATTCTGATTTTGCATGATCTAATACTGCCCGATTATCTTCAATAATAAATGTCTTTCCACTGTAGTCATCGAGTTGGACTAGCAAGTATCTACATTCATAATTTCCATATTCATTCTGTAACAGAAACATTATATGAACTATTATAGTTCAATAGGTTTATTATTGTTTTAGTAATAATAATAATAATTAATATACCTGCTTCATATCCAACTCAACAATGCCCTTGTTTCTTACACCCTTAACATAAAATCTCATTCTCATGTGTTTTGCACCATCTTTCTCATAGACAGCATGGCTTACATGTGTCCTTCTTCTTCTCGATGTCTCTTCACCATAACCTTTAATAGGCGCACCAAGTGCATCTTCTACACGGGGATCCTTAAATATCCAAAGACGAAACATTATTTAATAATTACATAAGTATTCCACTTATGATAAGTTTAAGATGATATATGTATACTTACATTTTTACATTTCTCAAGTGCTACGGAATATATACTATTAGGACTGTTACTTGAAAATAATTCTCGAAATATGTAGTAAAATAAGATGCCTGTTACTCCTACGCCAGCTAAAATAACGCCAGTATATGACACTGTTTTCGTTGTCTCTTTTATTTTTTCTCCAATAAGTTTAACATCGGTTGAAACATCTGCTCTTTCTTCGCTCTTAGATAACCCCTTTTCGGTAGCATAACATCGAACTGGTCTATATATAGAAAAACCTACCGCTCTGGGCAACAAGTGAGTAACACTTTTAGCTTGTACAAACGGAGACAATTTTGAAAGAAAAGTCATATTTAATATAAAATAATATAATATTTAAGAAAATTTTCCAGCCGGTGAGAGTTTATATTTTAATAATTCATTATATATGTCACTTACAGCACAATGTCAACAAGCATGACATATGCAATCAGCTGATAAACAAATTTACAGATCTCGGCATAAAAAAGGTGTAAAATATAATAATTATATTAAACTAAAAAACATATATTAATTTGTATTGAAATAATAAAGAAAAAAAATCCCGCTTCACGCTGTATCCTGCACACAGCAGGGGAGTTTTTTTTTTAAAATTTAATGTCGTTTAAGTGCTTTTATTGAGCCCATTTTACAGTAACCAAATATCGTATCCTATAGAATCTACTGCTGATTTGTTTTTTTAAATTACTTTCTTACAATATATGAATTGTTCTGTTTCTAGTTTATGGCGTTATGTATAGTCTGTGAAATTGTTTATCTAAATTTCGTGTGCTTGTCAAGTCAAACTTCTTACAGTATATTCGTCTTGTCACTTGTGTTGTCTAGTTCTCTTTTGAATAGTTGAATTTAATCATTAAAATGAGCTAATTGTAAATATAAATTACTTTTGAACATGATTAGAAACATTTCTTACTATAAGTATAAAATAATCCTTATAATATCAGTATTATAGAGTAATAAAATCAGTAAAATATATTATTATTTATAATGGATTGGATAATATCTGATGAGTTGGGGCTAACTGTGGGACACTTGGTTGGATGGGGCGCAGCATCTGCTATGATTGTAGGCGGTGTAGCACCTTATATTCCACAATATAGACAAATAAAAAAAACTCAAGATGCTGAAGGATTTTCACTATACGTTTGTTTGACGTTATTAGTAGCAAATACTTTACGTATTTTGTTTTGGTAAGATCTAATTATTACTTTATTAAAAACTTTAAAATATAACACTTATTATATATGTGCCAAAATATTTTATATGTATCTGAAGACAATATATCTTAAATATTTTGATATTTTGGTAACTCACAATTTGTAAAATTCAAAAATCAAGTTCTATGTTACATCGTTTTATCATTTAGTCTATGTTTTAATTTTATATTTTAATTTATATTTGTTTACAATAAAATAAATTACATTTTAACAGTATAACAATATTTTTGATACCTCAGCAATTATTTTATTTGCATATAATCTCACATTATGTGCTATCACATTTTAATTTGTATAATAATACATGTAATGTTAGTCATACATATTTAATTACACTTTATAAAATGAAAAAACATAATTTAAAAATTATATTGTTATCTAAAAGAACTATAACTAATCTAAAAGAACTATCAAACAAAGTTACTTAAATTGTAGGTTTGGGAAACGTTATGAACTACCATTGTTAATACAAAGCATTGTGATGAATGTAACTATGTTTGCTATGATCCACTTGTGTGTTAATGTCAGGAAAAAGAATCAAATAATAAGAGCAAGGGATAGGATATTTACAGGTGAGTTTCATCTTACATTTTCAAATTAAAGCTATTTTACTCTGGGTTCATTTTTAGATAGAAGTATTTTGTGGTTATTTGTGTTTTACAAATTATCTTATTGTTTATTTGCACTCCAATTACATTGAAATGCTAATATTGCTGTTATTAATTAATTAATCATTTATTATATAATTATTATTTATTATTTCTGGAAACGGCTTAAATAATGTGCTTACCATGGATTTCTCAATCATAGTATAATATTATGTATTGATAATTTTTTAAATATTCTATAACAATAACTATTACATTATATTTAGCCTAGTTATCTTTATCTTCCTTTCCTTTACTATAGTCCTTGGTATTGCCCTCCTTGTTTTCTTTTGTTATTTGTTAACATTATTTTATGTTTTATTTGGTGGATGGTGTGAATGGTGACATTAGGTGCAATATTCATGTTATATATAGTATTATGTTGTGTGAATGGCTCAGCTCAGCCTGATGAAACTGCGCATTGGCTGGGACAGCGTAGCGGCATTGTAGGGGGAGAGAAACCTCATCGTTTCTATGGTGAGTGCCATTTATATTTATATTTTTTTTATAATATATATTCAACATCATCCTTGTGTTTGTTCATTTATCATTTTTTTGTTGCAGTTACGAAAGAGTCATGTTATCTACTTTGGATTTGTTTTCATAGCATTTTGGTTGTTTTGGTGCATTCATCTCATAAATGGAAAGCTTTTTTTTACGTTTTTGTAACTTTGTTACTTATTTTTGTTTGTGTAATTGTATTTTTTAATATGGTATGCATTTTAGTAAAAACAAAATTTTTATTTTTAATAAATAACTAACTCTACATCAAGTATACTAACCAAGCATGATTGACTGTTTTACATTATACTAATTATCTCATTGTCTCAAGGAGCAATGACCAGGTCACTTCTATTTATGTTTCTGTTATCTTATCCATATATGTCAAATTGCATGATATACTTTACTTCCCCTTTGACCAAAATTTAGAGATCATTGTATATAGTATAAATAAAAATAATCAAGTACAAGCATATGACTAGTTGATTATTAAAAATTTTTGATTTTTTTTACAGATATGGATAGGAAGTATTTCTGGGCGTGGACTGACTTCCAGAGCTATGTAGACTGTATGCTAGTGTTCTCAGTGCTAGGGGCAGCTATAACATATTTATTGATAGAATTTTCACCATTTGTGGAACTTATAGGGTTCCTTGCAGTGTTCACAGAGGCCATGCTTGGAGCACCACAGATAGCCAAAAACCATCAGAACAAAAGTACTGAAGGCATGAGGTATAGATTTTATTCTTTCATTACTTTTCCTTAACTTCAGACTCTGTCCCTCGTATAGAAGGTAGGCAGAAGAAACAATGATAAGATATTCTCTTCAATTTTCGATAAATCAACATCTCATTTTGTCTTGTTACTAAAATAACGAAAATGATTTGTTACTCCTAGCTGCACCACAACAATCTCTACTTTTATTACTTTTGTAAGATTATAGGTAAAACAAAAAAATATTCAGCCATAATTGTAACCATTAGGTAACTTAGCACTTGTGTAAATAAGCTCTTATTTATAAATTTATAATTTATTGTAAAATGTATAAATATTTTATATTTTATTCCGCTTTAAAATAATAATATTTTTATATTATGACCCTACAACGAATTTAATGTTTTTTCTAGAAATGATTTTTTTAAGCCGTACGTTCTCTGGACGAACGACGACGAACGAACGAAACAATGTTACCAAAAAAATATCGCACATAATTTGGTCAATATTTAATGCTTAAAATACTTGGTCTATCCAAATTTCTAAGACATTATTATATTATGTTAGTTTTTCATTATCACTTGCCATTAATCACAACAAGATTGATCACATATTTTAAAGCAAACGCCATAAATTAAATTTTTATCATATTAAAACGCAAGTTTTGTAGGAAAATATCTGAGCATTGCATTGAAATGCCGTGTCTTAAACTCTAAATATATAAAGAAAATAATTCAAACTAAATTTACTCGATGCCGTCGTCTCGCAACAGCACAGCGTCGGCCTGTAAATGCGACATTTGTGAGTTGGAGTTCCACTCGGAGTAATACATTATTTATATTTTCTCGTTCTGGTAAGACAAAAAGCGGCTTAGAGTTCCGCCACTTATTAAACAATGTCTCGAATTTTGGTCAGAAAGTGGGAAACGGAGTGTCTCAACACTAAGTAATTCATACTATGTGTGATATAGCTGCAAATTATAAATAAAAAACAACATCTGATTTCAGTTTGAGCATGGTCATAATGTGGACTTGCGGAGATGTGTTCAAGACTGCATATTTCGTTATAAGAGAAGCTCCTACACAATTTTGGGTGTGCGGAACTTTGCAAGTTTTGTTAGACATTGTTATACTCTTCCAAGTAAGTATATTACATTTATTCATTTGAGGCCTTCGAGGCGCAGAGGCATAATGGCCGACAGTGGTGGTTTCAATACAGTGGGAATTGGGAATTAATTATTTTCATTTCCTTGCTATGGTAGAGTACAAAGTGTTATTCAATTTATTCTTCTGTATGTAAACAAGCTATGCTTAAAATGAAATATTATAAGTCCACATTATTGTGGGTTCGATTCTGGCTTGGGGAAATGACTTATTTTTATCCCCTGCTCTAATAAAAAAAATATACAAGACAAAATTAAAAAAAAAAATGAGTATTAAATTAGAAGTTTAGTACAAATATATTTTTTTTATTAAATATATTATGAAATTTTATATAATGTTTTCTTTAAGTGTGTGCCTGATGTATGTTATAGCATTATGATATAATGGAGATAAGTAAACTAATTATCATTATTAGCAAAATATTACCGATCGTGAATTTAATGAATTATTTGGTCATTTTTTTTGATTTTAAATATTGTATAATCTATATTTCAACACTTTATTTCGCCTATTGCATTAGCACTAGCTAAATTTATAAGAGACGCGACACGATATGAAATTTTTCGCAGACCACTTTAAAAATATATATATTAGTAGATAGATAGTATATTTAAATATAGTTTTTAGACAATAATACACTTTTGTTTTAATAAATTGTTTACAAAAAATTACATAATGTTTTCAGCGACCTTTGTAAAGTTCACGCAGATGGAGTTGTAGACGTCGACTCTAATACTGATATTACAAACACATTCGAATGCCATAATTACAATGACACAAAAATAGTATCAGCAAAAAATATACATAAATAAAACTTTTTTTTAATTTCATAAGAGCAAAGAACCCTGTCTGTTTATGATATACATATAGACACAATTTTTTTTTAGTTGTGTATAATTTAAAACATTCTTCATTGAAAGGTTTTTGATTAAATACCATCGAGTTTAAAAATGAACGATAACCATAAAACCAATAAATTTATCTATTTATATGTGTAAATGAATATAAATATTGCAACCCTCCACTTGTGTGCGTGTTGCGATTTTATTGCAAACTCGTGACTCGTCCACATACTAAGAAATCAATCGATCGAGCAATCAGTACACCAAATTTCTTTTTCATATCATTGTAATAACTTTATTTAAGTGTTTTTTAAGTTCAGTTTTAGACTAGACGGTCTGTATCGATTTGCAATTATCTCTAAAGAAAGCCTACTTTTTACTATGCTTCTTTTGAGTAATTTACTTAATGAGGAAGATAAAAAGATCACTATATTAATAAATTATTATCAAATGAATAATTACGCATGATATGTCGTATAACCTTAGGTTAGTAAAATATTTTGCAATAGTAAACAAATCGCACTTATCTCATAGTTTACAGTACTGCTTAACAAAGGAAACCTCTTGTTCGCTATAATATACATACTTTTTATTTGATTTGTTTTATTACATGTAATTATTATTAAGTGTGTTAGAAAAGTGTTGTGGCAAATTTATAGCATAAACTTAAAATTTTGGATAGCTCGTCAATTGTAAAACTAATGATCGTCCATAGAACATGGATATATTTTTGTAGCTTCACGCTGTATTTCACTTATAAATTTAATTAATGAATAGAATTTGCTGACATGAGAAATAAGCTATCGATAATATTAATTGTCGCAGGTGTGGTTCTTCCGTCACAACACGGCCGCGGCGCGTCGCCTCCGGCGCGGCGACTAGCAGTGGACGGAGACGGACTTATAGCGTTCGCTACTCCCCCGCACGCGCCCGCCCTTATGACGACTCGCCCTGTCGACTGCTATATCGATATTATATCCGATCAGTGTATCACTGTGACGGCGTTCGGTGTGAACTAGTTATGAGAACAACAAATCAATTCGCCGCAACCAATGGTTATCGATTATAATCGATTGCTCGTTCAATGCACTATCCGATTCTCTACCTCTATTATTTGTTTCAAATCAGTCTATCACTGTAACAGAGTTCGGTGTGATTTAGTTACAACAAATGAGTTCGAAGCAATTGATGGTTATCGATTATAATCGGTTAATTCGTTTACAGCACTATCCGGTGCTGTTTTACGATCATAACAAATCAGTGTGTTAGTGTGACGTCAGATGGTGTCAATTAGGTAAAGCAAAATCGACACTCGATGATTATCGATTTTTATTGTTTTGGAAATTTCAATCGAATTCGACCCAATAAAGCACTATAGCGATTGATAATAGTAATAAAATAAATAGGAAACTTGATGACTTACGATTGGTGAACAATGGTTTTTTTTTTATAAAATAATTAGAAAGTACTCTATTTTGACCAAATGGCTTTTAAAAATGATCAAAATGTAATGTGTTCAACTTGTCTTTATACTGACATCTACAAGGCGTTTACTATCAATGATCTAATCTTATAATTAATGTAAAATATTTTGTTCGTATTTTAAACGAAAATATTAGAAAAATTTAATTTAATCATAATAAAACTCATTGGATCTATCGTTGCTCACTTCTCGTACGAGAGTATTTTATTTATTTGTTACTGTCAAAATATACACAAAAAGTGTAAAAAATTTTACGTTTCATGTTTTTGTGATGTGTTTATAGTGCTGGATTATGACGTCATAACGCACTATTATCGTTATCAACAATTTATTTGTAGTACCTATTGTGCTATTATTTATTATATTTTACTAAATGTTTGTCATGTATCGTAAATGTATTTTTTTTTTTAAATATTGGCTTTTGATAACCGTTTTTTAACATATTGACGAAAGTCAAAGGTGCTGATCGATAGGCTTCATATTAACAGCTGCTAGTCTGTCTCTAGATATACATTAGATTAGTAAGTAGAGTCGGTTATTCTATTAATAGCCTAACCGAATTTAAAGTAGTTATGCACCTCAGTGGTTCAGTTGCTTATGGTTATTATTCAAGTAACCAATCTTTTTGAACTTTTTTTTCTACATACTTTAAAATTGTCGGCGGGTATTTAATTCCGTAGAGAGCAGATTTTTTCTAGATAATTAACTTAATGTTTTGTGTTTGTTTGAAAACTTTTCTAAACATATCTAATTGTTAAAGAACACTGTTTATTCAGGTATGAAAAAGATGGTTATTTTGTTAATAACCATAACAACCGACCAGTCGAGGGCAAACGTCTGGTTAAACAGAACTGATAACAGTGCTACTGATAGATAGTAGGTTTTTTATTATCAACTATACTCTTGATTCTTAGAACTCTTACATTAGACACGTTGACTAAGTAATTTTTTAAACTAAGCACTACTACTAGACGGACTGCACTTTACCTAAATCGATCGAAATTTACTTAAATCGCTGTTGTATTAGATTATAATATTTAAATTCGTTTTGAAATGCAAACATTATGATAAATGTGATAAAACTTTTTGAGTACAATGAATAGTTCATGTTTCATAGATATTTTATAAACAACTAACTGAAACAAGACACGTGACACATTTTTAGAAGTATTTTTGTAAGAGAAAATTTCATATTGAAATTTTTAATATTACAAAAATGTGCCTAAATGTTAGATACATAAAAGTGTTTACGATTAGTCATACATTGTCAGTACAACGACTTACGAAGTATCATTGTCAACATATTAAGATCTATAAAAGCTATATTGAAAGTAATGTCGTTACTGATACTAATATTGCTTGCAGTTTAATGTAATACGTCATAGAACGCCTTCTGGCCTAGTCTTCCAAGTTCTAACAAAATAATTAAAAATATTGGTGTTTAAATAATCTATTTAGATAGCGATCATTAATCTAAAATGAATATATAAAGAATAAGTAAAAATATACAGAATATAATCTTATTAAATATCTTTTTGACTACATATCCATTAAAAATCCTTGTGTTTTTTCTGCAGGCAATATTAGAATGAGTAGCAAAAAATTTTCTAGAGGCTATAGGTATATACTATATGGTACATATAATGTATTAGTTTTGTAAGTATTACTTGTGATAATTATTATTTAAGTTACACACCTACGTTCGCCGACGTGTACAAATATATTGATAGATTCATATTGCCGTAATGCCCACACTTGATATAAGAATCAAGATTTTAACATTTTCACACATTTGTATGGTATTAACAAAGTGAACTATGATTTCATTTACCTGTAATTTTGAAGTTTAATATGTTAAGCCATACTGCAAAAACAATTATTTTTCTATATAAATCTTCCTTAAACTACATTTTTTATTAATTTTGGCTGCTTCAAATACTATTACAATGAATACTATTTAAAGTTCCCATAATACATTAAGGTTCACTTTTAAAAACATACCACGTAAAACATTTGTTTTTTTTTATTAGTTTTTGATTAATGATTAATACAAAAAGACACCTTTGAATATGAAAGAAACTTAATCTTTAAGTTTCTTTAAAATTATATTATTCATTATTTTCTATATTGATTGCGTGTCTTTTACTTTTAAATGGTGCTTAGGGACAAAAAAAAATATTAATTTTATATTTAACGGGTTTTAATTCTTAAAACATCATTAATGAAATAATATGTTTTGTACAATTTAGATATTCATTATTTAGATAAGTAAATATTATTTGAAAAGTATATCAGATTTTATAATATTCACATTTAGTATTGTATTATGAGAGTTTTACTTTTGTCATGGTGCAGCCGACAGAACGTGTATCTATAAACGCGACGGTTGAGGATTCGATTCCCACTCGGGAAATTCTTTGATCAGATAACAAGAAGAAAGCGTGTCGTTGTACATGCTGAATATAGCTGAAAGTTTTTTTATAATTTTACAATTTTTAATATGCTGAAGCTAGAAGCACATTTTTTTCTGATGCTACCTTATGGCACTTTCAAAACTGTTTTGTTCTTTTTATGGCAAATGTGAAAAACGTTTTATTGGCTGAAAAAAAAACAATAAGGATTTTTTAGAAAATGTGATAAACAAATATAAAGCCAATCTCTGCCTTATAATACTTTTTACTATCAAAAATAATAAAAGAACTATACGTAATTAAAAGTGGCGTGATGAGAAAAAATAACGTAACATGACATTTATCCTTAGGAATTGTTCCAATGTTCTAATCTAATAATAATATTTTAAAGTGTATTTAATAGATAAGTACAATTTTTTATATGTATATAATTGTAATCACTATTGTAAATGATTCCATTCGTTGTTGATGTTTTATTTTGTTTATTGAATTGTGAATTTTAAATGTATAAAATATGTTTATATTTATTAATAAATTTGAAAGTGCTTATTGTACATTTTAGGTTATATTATTCTTGTAGAAATTATTTATGAACTTATGTTACGGCACAAGAACTCATGATTCATACATCTTTACATATATTCTGGATATAAAAATATCAAGATTACTTTCTATAAAAAAAAACAATATCAAGTCTTCCTATAATCATGACTTTTTATATATTGTCAAAAAATTCTGCTTGAAAATTAATTATTGGAAATAAAAACTCCTGATACATGAAACATATCATATTTATATATTGTAACAAATATATTATATATGAATTATTGTAATTTGTAACACGTTAATGGGACCGAGCATAGAACCTCGACAACTTCATAAATATCAATAATACATTTTAATATTGACGTATTTAAAAATACTTTTATCTGTGAAATAAAAAATACACAATCAGTAGTATTTTACACGCTCCAACATTTTTCTCTAAATATACTAATAATTAGTAATTACATTTTTGTATTATAATAAATAGAGAGCTATAAACCGTACCTAATATGTACAAGCAAGTTGCGCGAATTGACACGTAAGTCAATTAACTTATATATTTAATATTAAAATTATTGTATTGCGAATAATGAACGAATGTAGTGATGTTGTGATTTATCAATTATTTTACGAAATAAAATTACGTTGTTTGTTTATGTGTTTTTTTGTCATCCTCAAATACCTTTCGAGCAAAATGGATTTAACTTGAGACATAATAGGGCTTAATGCAGTTCATAATGACAAAGCTCGGTGATCAGCGTCACCAAGTTGGCGTTACGTCAGTAGAGGACCACTGGGGAATTGAGATGGATGCTGCGAAAATAGATCTTACTCACTTGAGATAGGAGCACAGTGGCTTGGGGATGGGGTGACAAAAGGGTGGATCGATGGACGGTAGGTCGACCTCTGGCGGCTAGCAGCGCCTCAGTGTGCGGGGACCGCCGCTGTGGCTCGGCCGCGTGCGCTCCGTTTCGTCGTCGCCGTGTGGACGTCAGGTTAGTAAATATTATCGTCCGTCTGATTTATAAACACGTCTCATATTGACTGTATATACTGCAATCAATTTTCTGTATGTCCAAATTAGTAATTGGCTTTTTGTTTGTGTTTAAATTGTATTTGAAATGTAATTTAATATCAAATTCCGTAATGTTTTATAAACATTCATCTGAAATATATTTCCTGTTGGCTTTATAGTAATTATTAAATCAGATAGTAATAATTTATTACTTAAGGGCTTAAGACATACAATTAAACAGTAATTAGTAAATTGATTGTGTATTTTATTTTAATATAATTATAGGTTTTGAAAATAATGTTGAAATTAGATATTCTTTTAATATTTTTTGTAGTAGATACTTACTTTGTTTGATTATACTGACATTCCAGTCTTTCAAAAACTCACTTTGTAATACAATCAGTACCTACCTAAGATAAAAACTACTAATAACAGTTAAACACTTTGCACATTAAATTAATAACAGTTTTTGTTATCTATGTATTATTTGTTTTAATCTTTTAAATAATAAAGTCCTTATTAACTATGTAGCTAAATGTTCAAAATTTTCCTTGAAACATCTTTGAACGTACTTACACTTGTACAAATGTTTGTTAGAATAATCAATTATTTGTAAGACTATCGTTAAAATTAGTATTCGTTATTGAAGAATGCATTTGGATACCTACCTTACTTAAGCATAATAAAGGTGCATAAAACATATATATATGCATTATGGTCTAACCCTATGTATCATATAACATATAATCAGATTCACGCTGTATCCCGCACTCAGCTGGGTAGACAGAGCGAACCTGGTGTTTAGACACTCCGTTCCCCATTTTCCACCGAATTCTGGAGGCATTGCGTGTTGAACACTGCGCTTTGCCTCGACACCATTGCGAAGAAATAAAAAATTAAATTTAAATAAATATTTCATGTCCCCGTGAGGGTATCGAACCCATAACCAGTCACGTTTACAGTCACATACATGTGCCCGTGCACCACGCTTGGCCTTTAACATATAATAAGGTATCGATTTTTCAAAAAATAGCATATTTACCTACTTCACATGAGAAAGCAAGCGATCTTAACATATGACCGTTGAATTCTTGATAAGGTAATTACATAGTGAACGTCTAATAAATTGTCTACAATTGTCGCTGTGCTGTCGCTCTTATTGATCAATTATTTATTTAAAAAAAGGTTAAATATAAACAAACACACACATTAAAATTAAAACGCAAAAATAATTGAAAATCCTATGTTTTGTTAAGTATTAAAATGGATAGGTACTTATACTCTACTTAAATAATACTTAACATTCAAATGGTTTATCAATTGTTTGCAGAACTGTACGTCTATTTAGGTATATATCCATATACGCATTTATCTAACATCCATATTGTCGTACAGAGGAAGAGATGCTTGTTGAATGCAATTTCATGTGGCGACTTCAAGGCAACCGTGTTACAGCTTGTTGTGAATAGCGATACTAACGATTTCTGGTCTCCATACCCATACCTATTTTAGAAAAAATATTGTTAAATGTTGCCAAAGATCGATTAGTTGAGACGTAGTATAGCACAGATAATTAATTAGTTATATTATTTTTGTAATTATTTTTAAATATTCGATTATTATCTATGGTCTTTTTGTAAGACATTTTTTTTTGTAACAAATATATCTGGACGTAAATAACTTTATCTTCTCGCATCGCCCATATGTTGCGGGGGAGGCAAAAACAGAGAGCCTGTATTGACCTACTATAGTAATAGTAGTTGAGTCACGTTGTTTTTATTTTTTAATTTCTGCTATTATAGAACCCAACGTCGCACATATTCGTATACGACTATTAGAATACACGTACTCTGCACGTGCCAGTACACTATAATAGTAGTAGTAGCCAGCACAGTATAATAGTAGACTCAAAACAAGTAAGTAAACGTAGAAAGTCTCTTTTTCGTCTCTGTATTAATTCAGAATTTTCTAAGACTACTTACTAAATACTATAAAAATCTAATTAAATTAAATCAGCTTTACGCTGTATCACGCACATAGCAGAGTCGGCAGAGGAAATATAGTAAGATACTCCGTTCCTCACTTTGGTGTTAGACAACTCAACGCAGAGTTTTTTGCCTTGGTGCCAGAGCGAAAAATGAAAATTTACGTCGTTTTATGAAATATTATGTGAACAAATATTATACCTTATCATCATTTAATTTTATCTTTAACATCACTTAATATTATATTTTTCTGAAGCCTAAGACGATAGCTATTTTCCAAGAAAGTTAGATTTATATTAAGTACCTACCTACCCATTTGTTATTACATTTTTGCGTGACCTGTTTTCTTATTATTGTACATTTACCTTAAGAAAGCAATAAAGCTTACTCGAGTATACTACGATTATAAGTAAAAGAAATGTACATAAAATATTGTGTAATATGTTTCTTTTCACATGAAACCAAATTATTCTAAATCATTTAATTATATGATATATTGTAAAATGGGGTGGATCCCAAGTCATCCCAGTATTATATGTAAGTAGATGTCAAAACTACCTGTTTTTAACCACCCTTTGAGGGAGTTAAAGGGTTTTTATATTCCATTTCAGTGCAATCACATAGGGCAGAATTCTAATTATTTTAATTATTAATTTAATTAATTAATAATACTAAAATGCACTACAAAAGAGAAACAAAAACGTTAAGAAGAATGACACTTTATCGTCTCCTCACTAAGCTGTCAACTCGAGAAGGACGAGACGTGCACGAAATAGAAACTGGTACATATCGAAAATCGTTTGTTTTATAATTCACATAGACGATGACCAAATTATGTAAATAAATATAAAAGTAATACATTTTACGCAGTACTTAGATTAAAAGCATGTTCGATGGAATTTAATAAATATTTTTAATCATTAACCAGTGAGTTGTGAACATCGCAAGGACGAGTCCGAAGGTGTGTCCGAAATAGAAAATCTTTTTATAGTTATTTGCGGCTTGATCCTTTTAAATATTGGTAAATAGTAATTTATCAATATCTATATGTTACATATATATGAAGTTAATTAGTAGGTACTACCAATGGTACTCTGCTTTATTTTTATCTTCTTGCAAATCTTGCATTTTTAATAGAAATAAAACGAATGCTAAATCAATGTCATGAAATATTATTGTATCGACTACAATATTTTTTCTGTTTTATTACAAAAATAAATAATAAAAAGATATAAATGTATTAAAGATTGAATACATTTGTAAGCAACTAAGTAGTTATTCATGTTCAAATATTGACTGACAAAACCGGTACAAACTTACAAGTCTGAGTACTGAGTTATTAGATCTATTTTTTATTTGATTGCTCAGCTAACACTAAATTCCGGAAAGACTACAAAAACTGTATAGTATTTTTATACAGAGTTTTGTATTATAAAATAATAATAAAATAATACATAAGTATATATATAGAGCTCTTCTTTCGAAACATATCTTTAATATTAGAATACTAACGCGTAACCAAATAGATTATGATAATTTAATTGTTGTTTAATGTAAACCTCTTCGGAGAAAGCGGCCATCGGCATTGTGTGTACTTTTATAGGGGTCTAACGACATCAGAGCGATAATCATCAACGGGCGCCACGCGGTGGCCGTCGTAAATGCCATTGTGCTTAACGACGCTCCCTCATGTTTGAATCTCTCAATTTAATGACCGTCTCGAATAAAACAAACAATATTTACATTTAATATTTGTATGAGAATGATAAAAGTGTTCACTTATACTTATTCTTGATTATGTAAAAAAACAACATGTATATGTATTTTGATTTAAATTAATTAATTTAGTTTAAATATTTCAGTGCAACAACTGTTTTTTTTTTCTGCTAAAATTATGTTAGTTGTAGCAACTTGATCTGGTTTTACTGGTTAGATGAACAAATTAATCCTGACTGTGCTTAAATAATGTTTCAATTATAATAATGAATAATAAGATATATAAAATTTTAACTACATTCTTAATATTTTATTTACAACTTTAAAACAGTAAAATTTCAAAACAGCTTGTGAAAATTCAGTCAGTCAATACTTTGCTGATGCGGTATTTACTGTACCCGAAATTGAACTCAAGTCGTCTCACATTCAGATATTTATTTTTAATAGCAATAATTAATACTATTTTAGTAACTAGAAGCGAATGGGTTCTAATGACCGTACAAATTATAAAATCATTCAAAACCTCAATAAATACTATATACAGAATACCTGTAGGTACCTGTAGGTATACAGAGGTAAGCTAGCTAGGAGTATATATATCTATCTATACGTAAATAAAAGTACTCTCGTATTTAACGACCTTTGTTCTATCCACGCTATAAAACTGACAATACTGGTTTATGAGGATGAAAAGAGTTAAAATCCGAGTACATCTATGACAATAGACTATTAAACCCGTATCTATATATATATAGATATATAAGAGATGCTGTGTAAAAAGCTCTATTTCTTGGCTATCGTAATCATTTCTGCAAACACATTGCATACAAGTTATATTATAAATGCTGAGCACGCGATCGATACATGCATTCTCAATATGTACGTGGGTATATTATTGAAGAATCGATATCGCGTTATTTATTTACAAACCATTGCACTGCCGACTGAAAGTGGTTCGTCAATTATTAACTCAAGAAGAAAAATTTCTTATGCGCAGTAGATAAAAAAAATCTAGACATCATTAAGCTATATGGCTTATATGTGTAAGTACGGCTGATTTATTCTCTTGAATTCTCAGGACAAATTCTATTAACTCAGCTTGAAACTTCAAAAGATTGTGTCATCCGTTAAAAATATTAAGATAAAAATAAATTATTTCAGACTTATTTCTTGCGCTTGTTACCTTATCTCTGTTGTTGTGTTGTTAAGATCGTTACTAAAGTAAAGTTTATCTTTTCATCCTCACTTTCACATTTATAATATTAGTTGGACGTAATAGAACCGAAAACAACGATTTTAACAATTTTTTACTTTTTGTCTGTGCACACTAATCTCAGAAACGGCTTAATTGAATATAATATAGTTTTCACTATTGGTAAATGTCCTTTAACATTTAGTATTTATTTTATTTTAAATCGGCTTATAAATTAAAAAGTTATAAATATTAAAATATGTTGTCCCACTAAAGAGCCGTAAAGTAACTGTTTAATTGAATTAGCTGAAACTTTAGTTTTTAATCTTACAATATTATAAAAACACGAGATCAATTCAGATTTATAATTAAATAATTGTTGTGGTTTTGCAAGCATAGCAGAAATTCAACCTTAGTCGCTCGAGAAAAAAATTCTCGCTTGTAAGGTAAAACATAGTTTTAGGGGTCGCGAATACAGATGGCGTTGAAGGAAGTTAGATCGCGCTATCGTTACGTTCATATCGAATGTATATAATTCGGAGACTTCATAAAATTGATATCTCTCTGTCTACCCTATAGATAGAGTGGGGAATGAAGTGTTTTAAAATTTTTGAATTTGCAGCAAATCTGTTATTTGATGTGCTGTAATAAATTAAATAAATATTAAAAATATAAGTTATCTATGGCCGATTTGCATTTGTCCGCTTTGTTTAGATTGGAAGTTTAATTTAAACAACCGGGTATTTCATTATTTATATGGTTTTATTGTGTGTGGATGCGTCCCAGAATCCATGATGGCAAGATATAAGGTTCTGGAACGCTGCACCACAGGCGAAGGAGCCCCGTAAATTCCCTGCTCTGTAGAAATACTCATATGACATAGTTATTTACACGATACTAAATACTTTTGTCAGTCTGTCTTTCTATGTCTGTGCTAATAGCTGAACCGTTTTTAATAGGACTTGCACTGACCGATAGAGGAATTATTAATTCCGAATTAATATACTTAGATAATTGCTATTGCTGATGCGCGCATGGTTTATTTAGGATCGTCAACAGAAGAAACATTACAACATGGCAAAATTACATCGAGATCGATTTATAGACTAAATGTTTTTCCAATTAAAGACAATCACAGCATGTACTAAAAATAGAAAGTGGTATATAATAAAATTGATTATAATAAAAAAAAATGTTTAGAGTAATAAAAAAGTAATATAATAAAAAACGAAAGTTTTAGTAAAATGTCAAACAAAAACAAAATTTCAGTTAAATGTCTTGATGAGTTATATAAGAAGGTGCGTTGCCGGCCTTTGCAGGTGGAAATAAACGCGCTTTTTGAAGGTACCCATGTCATATCGACCTGGAAACACTGCCGTAGGTAGGCGATTCCACTGTTCCGTGGTGGAAGGAAGTTCGTACAAAACCGCACAGTAGTGGAGTGCCACGTATCGAGGACGATATTTAAGCTTATGACGTACTGTGCGGTTAGAAAATTCGGCGGCAGGTAACAAGTCAAACAGTCCTACAGAACACTCCCCATGATAAATGTGGTATAGAACGCACAGCGAGAAGACGTCTCTACGCAAAGCCAACGTGTCAAGCCTTTCACATATAGTTGGGTCCCCAATGATTCGAACGGCTCTACGTTGTATGCGATCAAATGGTTCAAGCTGATGCAAGCCCCTATATAGGACCAATCGGTGTTTTGGCGTGAAGTACCGTCTTGCTCTGCTGATGACCCCCAGCTTCTTCGAGGTCAACTTAGCCTTGTTTTCCAGATATTTGAGATACTGGCAGTCACTCGAAACATTAAGGCCCAATATACTGATACTGGGTGAGGCTATAAGGGGACAGTTTTGAAAGACCGGCGATACGCCACACTCGATCGAAGGCCTTAGCCATGTCCAAACTAAATGCCAGGCCCTCTCCCTTGCTTTCAATAGCCGCAGCCCAGCGGTGGTTTAGTTTAATCGGTGATCCTCTAGATAAACCAAGAGCTGGCTATTGATAATGCTCTCCATCACTTTCGAGAGCAGGGAGGTGATAGCAATAGGTCTGTAGTTAGATGGATTGGAACCGTCGCCTTTATTAGGGATCGAGTAGATAAGAGCGCTCTTCCATGAGTCTGGGACTACGCCAAATACGAGTAAGAATACCCAAACAAACGCGAATAATATTATAATAATTATTATAAAATAACTAAACATTTTCTGTTAAATATGACAATTTTAGCGAGCAGAATCAAACAAAATCCCAAAAATTTATGTTAAGATTTATTAACATAACGTGTAAAACAGTATCGATAATAATTCTAAAAAAGCCAACCCATTTTTCCCTAAATACACTGAAATATATAATCATATAATTCATGTCACTAATGCCCTTATATGTGTATTTATTTTTTAAATGTATTGAAATTTCTTCTATTATATGCGCGTAACATTTCAATTTTTAAGCAAGTGATTTAGTTTTTCAACATTAAGGAAAATCGTAGAGAGTGATACAGTGCGTAAATTGTGCAGCCAGCCACACATTTTTAAGGGTTGTCATAATTTACAATCTAAAGTAAATGTTGTTTTTAACTGAGATTTATACATATTTTTTTTAATTTGGATATTTTTAAAATTACATTACTTTAAAATTATGATTTTTGCAATCGCCCGTTAGCGAATATATTAAATATATTATAGGCAGGTCCTTCGACTAACCTGAACAAATCCGAAAGTTTATGAATTCCAGTTGAATCAAACTACTTGAGACGACCCTGACTGTGCTGATTTAATGATTACGTTAGCGAGAGCGGCTGATCCAAAATTTGCGTCATAGCTGAAGTACCTACGTGACACGAGGCTTTTATACGTAGCTACCTACCTACATATACAATTTGGTGCAGTACTGTTATTAAATCTGGTGCAATAAGCCTGCATTCTATAGACAACGTTTTGCAATTAGGAAATCGTGTATTATTTTGTATCGTAAGTTTATCGTGTATATTTATAACAGCAAATTATTTGAGCCTTTTCGTTAAATTTAGATTCTGGTACAATACAAACCAAGACGTTTATATGTATTTATATGAACATAAGATTCAAATTTAATTACGTATTTAAAAAGGTTAATAATTTTTATAACACAATAAAAAAAATATTTTTTCTATTTCTTTACACAAACCATCCGGATTTCAAAAGGCCATATTTTTTTTACTTGACCTTCCATGTTTATCGTTTAATAAAAATTAATAATATCTAGGTATGCTTGGAAAAGATTTGTGTAAAGCTAAATGGATCTCCAGTCTCTTCTATCTAGGGGAAAATAATTAATTTAATTTTCCCTGCCCTAGTAACACAAAATGTACCGAATTTATTTTATGTATGTACCGAATTTATGTACGAGAGCGGAGAACGGAGACCCTTAATACCCTGATATTTCGTAATAAAGCGTGAAGCTAAAAAAAAAATATATAATCATAAAAATTTACGTAACTCCTTACACAACGGTATAGGATAACGATTCATAACAACAATGTATTCAAGACGTAAATAAATTCTCTTCATATACGCCGTAAGCGTACAGCAATCATAAGAGAGGGAAGACTCGAGAAGACATCCGTCCGTATTTCATTGAGCGTCCTCGAATCGCTTATATAACGACCCACGCCTTTGTATTTAATGTACCCACCTACTTACTTCATTTTTGAAAACTTTTTCAGATTTTTATTTCATTATTTACCTTTTATTGCGCCTGCACTAAATTAATTACAAATAAAAGTCGAAATATTTTAATATGTTATTTTCTAAATGAAAATTTCATATTATTATAATAAATTTGCACCGGAAGACATACCCAATGCCGGCGAAAATAGTGACTGCCGTGGCGCACTAGTGACATTAAGGATCACAAGAACTCGATTGTTGTTAATTTCACTAATAATTGAACAAAGCGTTAAATTTCGCTACTCAACACACAGTATCTACAATTTAACAAAAAATGGAAAAAAATCGATTTTTGTAAGATTTTTATTCTTAAAAAAAGATGTGTATAATCCAGCTACTTTCTACACGTACGTCTGTGATATTCATCGAATACTTCCTCCAACCAGCATCAGACGCTCCGAATACGTGACTCATTCAAAACAATTTGCTCGCTCACTATGTCCAAGAATTTCGGGACTTTTGCAATATGTGTAATAAACCGTACATACATACCTATAACATACCTAGTACGTCTTAACTCTTTGGGAGATGACTTTGAGATAAAACAGCGAACTACTTATAAATATATATATTTATAACTACTCTCAGTAAAGTTTAACTTTTAACATTTTTAAAGTGTTATTCCACACTTAAGAAAGAAAAATACTTATTTAGAAAACGTATAAAAATTTGAACGTAGCGGAACTCGAAGCCGCGCCTCCTGGAATCAAAGATGCTAACAACATATATGAGTTGTAACAAGCGTATAAAAATTTCGACATAGCTTGATGAGAACGTATGGTTTAGTGGTCAGAGCACCTGGTCGGTTTCCAAGAGGCGCGGGTTGGAGTCCCGTTTTCTAAATAAGTAAGTATGAACTTGTCCCCGCATCATAATTCAAATCTACTACTTAATACAAAATCTATAATTTTAACACAAGTTTTAATTTTTACTTCTGCATCCGTAATGTTTTTGCATAAAATACGTAGTTTATAAAGAGATTTTTAAGTTTAAATTGTTGAACAAAAAATCCTTACGTGCGTTGCGTGATTATTAACCGACTGTTGGTATTTTATAGGTTATATAGGTTATATGTATATTATTGTAATGTAATATCGTTGTATATTAATAAAATATATAATATAAATATAATATTTTTTTAAAAATATATTTTCATTAACAGAATGACAACATTATGTACATTAACATTAATAAAGCGCTCGTGAAAGGCAATGCTTATATTTTAAAGTGTTTTACACAGTGTAAAATATTTGAGTTAGTCAGTTTGTTTGGGTTTTACATCGATTTTTGTGTTATAGATGAATATGTCTGTAAAGAGATGGGGTTAACGTTCCCCTCTAAAATTTTATTTTCCACCCTAAAACGATATTGGAAAACGCATTTCAAATTAGAACGCGCCGTCGCATAAACAAGATGGATTTGTTCCTTAAGCCAATACGCAAACAATAGTAATTATCCACTGATGGCTTGGACCCTAGTCTCACCCTCTGAAGAGTGTTTTTTTTATATTTTTTAATGTTTTTTCATAACAATTTATATTTTAAAATATTATATAGATTTTTCTTAAGAAATAAAAATATATATTAATATTAACATAAGACTTGTTACGTTTGAATATCTATAATTTGATTTATATTTGAATATATATCTATGTTTTCTTTATTTTTTTACATTTATATTATTTTTATTATACTTATAAACAAGGTGGATCAAACTTTAATAATTAGATAAGAATTATACACATTTTATAGGTATTCAAATTAGATACAATTAGAGACAAATAAAAATACTAAATAGAATAAGTCAAAGTGATTATTGGAATATTACTTGTAAGAAAATTATTCATGAAAACAATTTTGTATAATCGTTTCTCTAGATGAGAAGAATATTTTTATTAAAAACTCCCCTCTCTGACATTAATTAGAAAATTATTATTATTGTGTAAAATAAACATATTTGTCTAAATCAAAAAATATAAACACTACAATGAAGAAAAATAATAGATAGAATTAATTCAAAATAGAAAACTTTTGAGTAAACAGCTTCTACAACACGAGGTAGGTACACCTCTGTTTGAGTCTGAACAACTTCACAACAATAGATACAAAGATACAAATGTAAAGTCACATTGACAATCGTCAGGTTTGCTTTTCAGAACTTGCAATAGCTACATATAGAGTTGCAGTACGCCTACCTTCTTACATCCCACTACACCCACTCTAATATTTGCAAAATGTATTTCGCATATAGTCCCTACCATATTATGTCCAGAAACAATGTATGTAAATGCTTTTTGAAACATTTTTATACAATATATAATAACATTTTATGGTTGATGACAGTGCACGAAGCGAAAGAGGTCTGTAGAGATTGTAACGTTGGCGCTCCGTTCTCTTTGACTACCCTGCTAAGGATACAGCGTGAAGCTAAGTTAATAACATTTGTTATCAACAAGATTGTCGATAAGTTTTTTTTTAGATACAAAAAACTTATGACTTAAAATAGAAAACAACACTCAAATTTATACCTATACAATTTTATACAAAACGAAGAATATGCTACTAGCATAGAAATAGAAAATTATTATTAATTAATATAGATTTTATGACGGAACCTGTATACATTCTCTCTCTGAACAGGCACATGTTAGTTTTGTTTATTTACCGTTTTCAAAAAACCACAATAACAGAGAAAACGAAGGCTCCATAATCCCTTAGGGTTGTAACAGTAGCGGGCAATTTGCCAACGTGCGTGGGCTTGAATGTCCTCCGTTACGATTAAGGACACACGAAGGTCAAACTGGGATGTAAAAATAAGCTGACAAACAATGGATATTCATTTTCACATAAATTCTTTTTGTCATGAGACCTGTTGACGTTTAACTAAATTTAATTATTATATGATACTTCAAGGATAGTAACATTCTTTGGGAAGAAATGTTTACACATTATTTGATTAACGTTTTAATAATAAATATTGGCAATACCAAATCTAATATTAGGTTACATTTTTTAAGTTATAGGTATGTATGTGAAATTAACAGAGCAGATCCACTACAAACTTACATATGTTCTCGACATACGTATTGTCATACTAGTCTTGCATTACGTTATAATAATTTGTAACACAATTATACAAATCGATCTTTTTTGTGTATCATATCAGCATTCTTACTAAAGTACATACAAAAATATTTAATTCACAACAATAATAATAGGAACTCAAAATTCACGGTCAAAATTAATTAGCTGTTATATTGACCTACTAATGAAATAAAATTCATAATTGTTTTCTTTGTTTCAGGGCTAGGCCACGAATTGAGTCCACGCAAGATATAGAATCGGAATATAATCTTAGCATTGGTTCATTCACTCGAGAAGCGCAACGGCGTGTGGTAGTTCCAGTTCGACATGCGTCAACGCTCTGTGTCATGACTGTGACACAACAACGTTCGCCATCCACATTGCGCATCAGTCTATCGATAACTGACCCACTCGATTCAAACTGCCAAGTTTCGGTTCCATCAGCGCGCTCACTACTCGAGTAAAATACCAGACGTCTGGACGTCGCATCACGTATCCATTGCATACGATGCGGTAGACAGCGTGCGATAGTGATGCGCTTTATGTAGATTTGAAATAATAGTAATATACTGGCCTGCCAAATAAACTATTCTAAATTCAAATTTCTATCAGTTTTGACGGATTGCCGCTCAAGTGTCGTGTAAATAAATAATAACCAAAGTGTTTTTTATAGTGTTTTAAAGATTTAGTTGTGTATAAATAAATAGTGCACGATGACTTCGCGATCTAAGGAGAAAGTGGCAGCGGCTTTTCGGAAGCTGTTTCGCTCTCCAGAGAAACTTGACAACGAGGGAGCCGGCCCGAGCGGGTCGCCAGCTAGACGCGGGCTATTTCGCCGTCACAGGTGAATTAATATCATAATTATAATAATATTATAGATAAATTAATAATATTATATACAATAAGGAAACAATAGAACTTTTTGTAGTAAAATTAACGCTAATAACGAATAATAGTAATCGTATATATACTTATTTTGCCCGTAGGTGTTAAAATTAGATATATGTATATCTCAAGTTAAAATAATAATATGATTATATTTTTTTCTGTGTACTCTAAGATGTAGGATATCTTCGGACATTTGCGGACCATCTTGATAGGGTAAACATGTGGGCAAGTAATCAAAAATTAAATCGATCATAACATGTGTTAACAAGATGCCTTAAGTGAACAAGTTTTTATAAATCAATAATTTCGCATTAAATTTTAACAACGTGATATGAAATTTTATAGAAATATTTTCAAAAGATGCATTAACGATAAGTACCTTTAAAATAACTGTTATTGTAAAAATAATATGTTTATTATGTTTAGTGATATTATAATTGATCTTTTAGGATCTACAATTAACATTACATATTAAGTATTTTGAGGCCTGTCGTGGCGTTATTACTTATATCTAATAATTACAAATAATTAGATACTTATTTGTAATTATTAGATATTTTATAAATATTACTAATATATTATAAATATATTATAAATATTACTGTAAAGAATGTAATGTGTAGTGTACTTTAGAAATACTACACTTAACAACTGTGGAATGTATAATAATAATCTTCTAATGCAATTAGAAATATTGATTTTTAAAATTGTGCAAACCTTTTCAAACAGCACATATTGTTGTGGTGTTTTTATATATTTTTATACATTGTAAAATTATTTATTGATATGGAAGTAATTCATGTAAGTAAATAAAAATTATAAATTTTATTTGAAAAAAATAATACTCTCTAATCATTAATATGGAATCAAATAAAATTAAAATTTCATTTACTAAATCAATATTTTCGAATCGTACTTTATTATCATCCATTTTTGCACGCGAATAGGTAGTTTTAGCTTCATACATACATTATAAATATTTACTTCTTCAGCGGTACGTAGATTATTTATTTAAGTAATTTTTGTTTTAGCTTTATACCAAAATTTTATAATACAAAAAAAATATCACTATTGAATATATGGTCATAGCTGGGGTTTAGATTTTTTCGTCACTGGCAATTCCAAATCCCAATAATTCTATTCTTATTTGGAATACTTTTAAAATAAGTTCAACATTTTATATAATTTATCTGAAACTAAAACGTAAATTAAAATGTATATTAGTAGGGTACAATTATTTTATTATTCAAAAGTAGTTTTGAGGCCAGTCGTGGCGCGGGGGCGCAAAGTGCGATTGTAAAATTGACTGGTTGTGAGTTCGATCCCACACTCGAGGATATGAAATATTTATTTACATTTATATTTTCATATTCGGTCTGGTGTCGAGGCAAAGGGCGGCGTTGAGTACCGCCACTCACGCAATGCCTCTAGAACTCGGCGGAAAGTGGTCAACGGAGTATCTTATCACTAGATTCCCTCTGCCTACCTTGCTTTCTGCGGGATATAGCGTGAAGCTGAAACAAAAAGTAGTTTAAACCTTTATTATATCGACTTCAAATTACGCTTAGTATATCTTAAAAAAATTTTTCTGAATTCTTACATTTGTACAATAATTTTATTATGTTTACCCTTAATAAATTAAGATTTAAAACAGTAATTAGAGTTACCTATATGGAGCTAAATTTCTAAACAAAGATAACAAGTCATACACAGTCTTCCTGTTTATAATGCGTAAACAAAGCAGTTGCAATTGCTTGCTAACTTGAAAACGTACCTATGCAGTTTATGTATTCGTGTTTCATTTAAAATAGTATGGACTCATGGACTGCAACGATGGTTATTTTAAATTCACTTTTGCTATAATGCCTACCCAGTAACCACTCTATTTTGCTTGATTTACCTATTAAACATATAATTTCTTAGATATTTTCAAAAATTAAATACAAAACTTGTAACTTCAATGTATATTACAAAAGAAAATATCTTAACCTTATGCTACTATCTAAAAAATACGAACTAATTTCAAATAAATAAAATTACTATAGAGGTCAGTCGTGGCGCAGGGGCACAAAGTGTGACTGTAAAACCGACTGGTTGTGGATTCGATATCCACTCGAGGGGATGAAATATTTATTTAAATTTATATTTCCATTTCTTCGGTCTGGTGTCGAGGCAAAGCGCGGCGTTGAGTTCTGCTAGTCAACACGCCACCAGAATTCGGTAGAAAGTGAGGAACGGAGTGCCTTAACATTAGGTTCCCTTTGTCTACCATGCTGTCTGCGGGATACAGCATGAAGCTGTTAAAAAAATAATTACTATACCCGAAGATTATTTACAGATAATCGCTTCCCACAAATTATATTTTCAAATTAGAAATGTACCAATTGAACGTAGAAATAAAACTGATGTCAAGGAAGTACAAATCCGTGCCGAAGTGTCCATTTCAAAACGGCACGAGACAAAGACTTGGTGATATATGACGACAGATATACCTACTGCGTCACACCAATGCGGAACAGAAAAACCGGGTTTAAATACACAACTAGTTATAATATGTCACACAAATTAGACCTTTAGTCTACATACGTCATGTTTACACAGTCAAGTAGGTGAAATTATTCGAAATTTAAAACATTGAATAATTTTTTTAATTATATTATTGAAAACGATATAAGATTACGAAGTTTTAAAGTTCAATAGAGATAACAAGTATTTATAGAATTTTAATTTTATATATATAAAAAAATGGTAGAATGTCCACCGTATCCATCGATAATATCAGAGAAAGCTGTCTGTCTCGTAATTTAAAGCGATACACTATCAGTGTAGCTATTAACAGAGCGACAAGCCGGCTGCCATGTAATTCTAATAATTAAACTGGACCATTATACATATATATATGTATATATAGATATTGTAAACACAAGCGCCATCGCCCGTTTTTATATGTATATATGTATAATAGCACTATCTACAAACTAATGTTATAAATGTCTAAATACATTTAAATGTTGTAATTCTTTCTCTTTACTTTATCTGGAAATCGATTTGTAGATGGCTAGATACGTAGCACTGAGCTATTACTACAAAGAAAAAAAAATATGGTAATGAGATTTAGTTTAAAAAATGTTTATTTTTAAATTTCATGAATAAAGCGTGTTTACAAAAACTCACTAAAACTTGTAGATGTCACTCGACATATAGACTTAAAGCAAATAATATAATAACAAGAGTAGCTGTTACTGTTGCTGTAATAAATTAAAACTATTATTATAATATTTTTAATATCCCAATACAATATAAAATTTAATAGAATTCTTTAATGTTTTTTGTTTACGCCGCTCATATCGCACATAAAGCAGTAATCGAGGCCGTTGACCGGTGATGCGCATTCTGCAACCAGACCTTCAATAAAGCGTTAGACCTACCTATTGTAACAATGTCTTAGCCACCAATAAACATTTTACTCATTTTTATTACTAAGAAACTATTTTAATAAAGATTTTAATTTCTATAACAGAACAAACGTAGCTAACATTGTACGAAACATAAAATGTCCTATTTTTCTGTATTTTTCTTCGAAACTAAACTCGTTATCGTTATCTGCTCGTCATAAATACCACATCCTGTGGTTGGATACATTCATATTTTAATATTTATATTGTGCCTACTTAAATATGCTACAATTTATAAGTATTATACTCAGCAATTGTATAAGGTTGATTTGTTCATACGAAACCTACAAGCTAAAAAAAATTACTTGACTTTAATACTTAGAAATAAAATGGGAAGGTACTTTCAAAATAGATTTAGTCCAAAATATGTGAATAATAAATATCATTGAAACTAAAACATTAGTTACATGAGAATGTTATTTAAATGCTCACTGGACGAATTACACTTGCTGTCACTGAAACAGTTTTAGATAACCTAAATTACGGCTCGTTGAATTGGGTCGAATGAGGGAATGAATGATTTGTTTTTGTTTTTCTGTTACGAAAAAACACCTGAACTCGTAATGCGCCAGTAATTGATTTCTATATCATCTTTTAATTGGTGAGTATACTAGTTTGTACCTGCGATTCCTCTTAGTTTACTTCAAAATTAAGCACAAAATCAAAAAGTAGGTGTGCCTAACGTGATCAACCGCATTGCTAAATATCGTTAAAACAGACGTAGGTATAACATTTTACAATTAATTAAAACAAAACTTGACTACTTAAATAAACTTTTAAATTATGATTAGTGCGGATTTTTAAAAAAAAACAATTTGCTAGTTACCTTAATTTGAATGGTTCACATAAACATTTATTTAATTTTCAGAGATGGTGTGAGTCCGGCGGAAGCCCCTGCGAGCTTACCGTCAAGCCCTGCGGCTTCATCGATTGCTAAGAAAAAATCTGGAGGATCACACGACGTGCGGGAGAGAGCAGCGGCTGTGCGGTCACGGAGACTCATGAAGGAGCTCAAAGAAATACAACGATTGCAAGACCATAGATCTGATCCCATTTTTACTGTAAGTTTTGCTCAGATGTAATAGATATATATAAGTTTGTCTTTTCCTTAGCTTCACGCTGTATCTCCCATACAAAAGGGTAGAGAGTAGATACAAAAGAGTGCTGTTTCCCATGCACCGCCCGATGTATTAATCATTATTAGTGTAGAAGTGGCCCAACGCACCTGGTTTTGTCAACAATTCTGAAAAAAAAAATCATTCTCTGGAGTAGGAATCGAACCCACATCCCACCCTTGCGTTTATATTCACACGCGGTGCCGCGTCACGTCGGCCTCATTTAAGTTTAACTAAGTCTTTTATATTTAACTAGATTGTTAAATATATTAAGTTTTAAAACATTTTTACTGTTAGAGCAATAAAAATGAGATGAATTTGATAACAAAATTGATGACTTTTTTAAACTGTATACATGTAAAATGAGATCTAAAAACAATAATGGTAAGACAAGTAAATAAATAAATAAATAAATTAATAAATAAATCAACTTTACTCTGTATTCCCCACACAGAAGGATAGGGAACCTAGTGTTAAGACACTCCGTTCCCCACTTTCTGCCGAATTTTGGAAGCATTGCGTGTTGAGTGGCAGAATTCAACGCCGCGCTTTGCCTCGAGACCGGAGCGAAGAAATGGAAATATACATTTTCACTTTCCTAAAGTGGGGGTCGAACCCACAACCACTCGGTTTTACAGTCACACTTCGTGCCCCTGCGCTACGACTGGTCTCACAGTGGATAATCGTAACACAGTGAAGCCAAGTAATTTTCGAATGACTTGGCTTGACTGTGTTACGATTTTATTATGCACTTTTAGATCGTTATTATCTTCGAAATTCGAAAAATGAATCTATTTTAATATTAAATATTGTTCCATGTGTTTTTTATTACACTTTCACGCAAAACACACATATTACATTCTAGATGGATATATAAAATAAAATATTCATTTAAAGGTAGAGCTAGTGAACGACAACTTATATGAGTGGCACGTGAGGCTGCATCAGATAGATCCAGAGAGCGACTTGGCGTCAGATCTCCGAGAGTTGAAAATACCTAACATCCTGCTACACCTGATATTCCCGGAAAATTTCCCCTTCGCGCCGCCGTTCATGCGTGTCATTGAGCCGCGAATAGAGAAGGGATTCGTAATGGAAGGTATACACACATACAAATTTCTATAATAACCATATTTTTCTGACAACCTCTAGCGTTGTGTAAGGCTTTTTTTTGTTGTTATTTTTTTTGGAACTTGGCAACGGTTGAAAGATCCCTTATCTGTTTATATTTACTTTATTTAAAAAAGGATTGAAGAAATGTATTGTATATTTAATTGAATATCACAAAAAATTGGGCGACGGATGGACGCGAAGGCGTATTTACTTTGGGCAAAGTAGAGGTATCTACCCCGTTCTTCACTTTATGTATTTTATCAACTTCGCTCCTCATAAAACGTATTTGAATTACAAATGTACTTTAAAAATACATATTTTTTTTAGATGATCCGTTATATACACTATAGACAGTGTTTAGATATTTCGTTTTCTATTTTCTAATCAACTTTCCATGCATTGCTTGTTAAATGGTGGAACTCAATGCCGCGCTTTGTGTTTTTTCTTTTTAGAAAATATATTATACCCATATTTCGTATACATAATTATACGTAATTTCCAAACGCAATGGTTGTGAGTTTGATTTCCACTCTGAATAATGAAATATATATAATATTTTCATTTCCTCGCTGTGATAACGAGGCTTGGATAATGGGGCACGGAACCTTAATGGGAACGGAGTGTTTTCCAGGTTCCCTCTGCCTGCTCGGCTTTATGCGGGATTCAGCGTAAATTAAAGTATATATATAATTAATAAAATCGAAATACGTATTAAATAAGAGAAAATAACTACCTAAATATATTTTTATACACAAGGTGGAGCAATTTGCATGGAGCTATTAACACCGCGCGGCTGGGCGTCCGCGTACACGGTGGAGGCGGTGGTGATGCAGTTCGCCGCGTCGGTGGTCAAGGGGCAGGGCCGCGTGGCGAGGGTCCCTCCGCGCTCCTCGCGCGAGTTCTCGCGGCGACGAGCTGAGGAAGCTTTCCGTTCCCTTGTCAAAACGCACGATAAATACGGATGGGTCACACCGGCTCTGTCTGACGGTTGAATTTTGAATAAGGTAAGGTATAGTACGATCGGCTAGTAGTGGTCGTGAAGTTAGCTGTAGATAGAATAGGATTTTTCTTACTTTTAATTATTGTAAGAACTGCACATAGTTCGGAAAAACTTAAAGGAGGCCATAACTCGCTCGTCGTTGTCATCGTTTATTAATCGGCCGCAATATATTGTTTATTAGTACCTATTAAGTATTTGAATATTACTTAATTTAAATATTTATTTCTCATCAAAGCCAAGAGTTTTTCCATGGTCTTCAAGCGAGTTGTCACGGCGACAAGCAAACGAACGAGCAAAAGAAGACTTTAAAATAGCTTTATATGTATGTTCATTTCAGATGTCGCTGTTTAGCAAGCGAAGGGGATGAAGGAAAAGAAGAAAGGATCTCTTGTAGTTTTAACTGTGTTAATTGTAATTATTTTAGTTACGAAATAGTTAACAAATCTGTGTAATTTTCTAATTTTATTAATCTCGTCCTTGAGTACAGTAAAAATTTAATGTCATTTCAATTACATTTGGATGTACTTAGTTTAGAAGATATTGCATATGGACAGCAAATGCGCTAATTTTTTTAAAAAAATCTGTATAGTATTCATTGTTGTAAATAGTGTGTGCCAAAAACTCATTGTGCTACAAGTGTCAATGTTGCTTATTTTAAGATTTTTATCGCCACCATAAGCTTCAATTTTCGTACTTTCTACAATCTAATAGGCACTATAGTTTGAATATAATATATACTATTTCTTTGTAACTATTTTCTAGCAAAAATCATGTGTCAAAATTTTTATTATAATATGTCCGTCCCGAAGTCATTTAAACGTTTGTATTATAAATAATAAAATTATATTAATCAATTGAAAAATGACAAGTAAATTAGTATTTTTTATTATTATTATTATTTCACTAAAACTCACCTCAATGTAGGCATTATTAGACTAAATTTTATAGTATATTTTTTAATAATTCAATAATTAATAATGCTCAAATCAAAAATACAAGAAAAAAAATGTGTGGTAAACTGCAATTACAATATTTTAATGTTTATAATTATTCTAGAAATATATAAAGACAAATCTGAATTGATGTTGTTGATTTGTTTAGTGAACCAAAGATGTTTATTTTCTATGTAAAATGTGGAATTCAGCACAATTTGTGTATGGCTGAATTAAATATATATATATATACAATGTTATGAGTGTAATAAATTACTTGCTCAATAAGAAAGCTGCTTTTATTTTAATTTCTCCTATGAGGATTAACCATAAAAAAAACACTAACAACGTAAGTAATCATCACGGAACCTCTCTCCTTAACACTAGGACAGGTCAGAGCACTTAGGATCGTATTTATAAATAGGTTCTCAAGTCTAAGTTTGATTTTAAGGTCCCAATTTCATTTATAAATTACATATCTATGAATGAAAACAGCATCTCAAGATCGATCTTAGACTTGAGAGCGATTTATACCTACAGGCTTGAGAGTTTGCAAGTTTCAAAATCACGCTACATTAAAATCTTTATACATTTTCTAACATACTTTGCAAACCTTATAGAGAGCCAATAGTAGAAGAGTTGGGCCAGACCTTTGTTTTTTTAGAGCCTGGAGGTTTCTGTGCGCAACACTGGTACTCTTGTAAGTGGTACTATCAGGAAATATAAAGTTTGGGTGGTGGTTACTTTGGCAGATTAGGCAATTCAGATGCTAAAAATAGTACCTAACTTCCATTAAATTATAAAGCTACTATAAGCAATGATAATTCTATAAATCAGTATATTAATTCCAAGAAAATATTAAAAAATTGTGCTTTAGTCTATTCAGTCACACCTAAAAGATAATAAACATAGAGAAGTGGTTGAAGTACGGAAAATATTAAGCTTCTAATTTTGCTGCATTATATATTAAATTCGCCGCGTAATCAAAACATATAGGGTACTTCTCGTGGACCTAAAGTTATGAAATTTGGCATGAAGTAAGAACTTATAATACAAATAAAGGTAAAATTCAAATTTATGGATATTTCATAGAAAAAAATCACTATAAACTTACATTAGTAGTTCATTACATACAAAATGAGTGCATACATCCTCAAACTTTAGTTTGTCAACTTTCATGAGCTATACTTTCCATTCACCTATAATCTTAAAATTAGTAAGAAAGCCTAGATAGGCAAGTCCGATTCGCACTTAACTATTCTATTTATTTATTCTTTTTATAATGCTTGCCATTATAATATACTTGTATATTCATGGTACTATTGGTCAAGATTTTATTTTATATGGCAAGTATTGCAGTATTATTTTATTTCATTCTCTATTCTCTTTTATAAATTATTTAACAAATTTTTACAAAGAATGATACTTTGATGACTGAGTGATAAAAATTCAACTCATAAGAAGGCACAAGTGAGTGTTTGTTGGATGGGCATAGTAGTTCAGATAAGTGGGCATCGAGTTAAATTGTAATTGTAGGCCATTTTTCAAAAAACAAGGTTTAACTTGACATACAAAACTAACAAGCAATTTTATTCTTATCTGTTATCCAGTAAAATGACAGATATAGCTGTATATAAATGTTCAAGGCCAGTCGTGGCACAGGGGAACAAAGTGAGACTGTAAACATAGCTGGTTGTGGGTTCGATTCAAACTCAATGAAATTAAATATTGATTTAAATGTATATTTCCATTTCTTCGCCTTAGTGTGCTTTGCATCACAAATCACTCTTTTCCGTTTTGCCACTTCACATGCAATGCTTCCAGAATTTGGCAGAAAGAAGTGGGGAATGGAGTGTCTTAACACTGGATTCCGTTTGCCTACACAGCAGAGTGTGTGCGGGATATAGCATGAAGCTGATTTAATTTTTGAAAGTATCTTAGAAATTGAGATCCTCTAATATTTATGTATCCTCTATTACAGTTGTACTAAAAATTAATCTATATAAAAAAAAAAAACAATTTTTACTGAAGTTTTTTTATGATTAAATATAAGTGTTGTACATTATTTTAATCATTATTTTAAACAGTTACATTTTATAGGAAACATAAACTTAAATAAGTGTTGTTAGATTAAGATGATTGTTACAACAGATCACTTGCCACCTCTCAGTGCTAGTACTAAATGCAGAACAGATCCTCCTTGAACTTTGTAGTCTTGGGCGGTTTTTTCATCATTCCTAGAAAAGAAAGTAAAAAATAAAATAAGAGTTGCTTATAGTTGTAATTAATAAATAAAAAACAATCTTTTTCAACTTTACATTGCAAAACATACATAGTAGATTGGGCAGATGGGATCTAGGTAAGATACTTTGTTTGCTACACAAGGCATTGCATTAATTGCAGGAACTCAATGCTGCACTTTTGCCTTGTTCCCAGAGCAAGGAAATAAAAATATATGTATATAAATATATGTATTTCCAAAAATTTATAATACTAAATTAACATCATTAATCCATTCAAAAAGTTTTATTTAAGATGTATAATAATCACCAAAATCAAAGATCTTATTACATATGTATATTATATTTTTTTATCTCTGGTAAAAAGAAACTATTTTATTATTATATATTAGTTATAATAAATACTTGTCCTTCGATTGGGAATCGAACCCACAACCGTCGTGTCTAGTCGCTAGCTTGTGACACTGCGCCGCGACGGCCTAAAAAAATATGTATTAACCAAATTTGTAATGTTACAAAAATAAATAAGTATTTAATTTTTTAATTTCATAATATAAGGAAACCAAGTGAAAAGTCAATAATATCTATACTTTCTTCATCTTAATTACGTACATTTGTTTTCCAGAAAATATGAGTCTTTGTTGTTGTGGAGGGATGCCTTCTTTCTCTTCAACTCTTTCCTTAATACGCTCCACTTTATCAGTGGGTTCTATATCTATTTCAATTTCTTTGCCGGTGAGTGTCTGAAAAAAATCGAGGTTATGAGTAATCGTCTTTTTATTTCCTAAAAAATGTATTATACTTTTTCTCTTCTTACCTTAACTTTAATCAGCATCTTGATTTTCTTGTATTTATAATGTTATCAAAACAGAATACTTTGGTTCTAGAAAACTATTTCAATCGGTAATAATAATTATTTTTTCTTCCAAATTTACAAAGATGCAGTTAAATTCACCACAATTGACATTGAAAATTGTAATCAGGATTTTGACTGTGTCGTTCAATTATTTTGACATTGAATGACAGTTACTAGTTGCGTTCATAAAACAATGCATGATATAAGTTGGACTATATAGAATATTGCAACATTTATCTTTACTTTTTTTTTTGGATGGTTGCCGTGGATATATATGATTGATGGTGTCACATTCGATCGAAAGCCTTCGCCATGTTCAGAGTAACTGCCAGGCGCTTTTTCTTGCTTTCAATAACCGCAGCTCAGCTGTGGGTGTAGGCAAACCAGAAGATCACTGGTGGAGCGACCAAAGCGGATGCCAGTTGCTCAGTTATTCTTCAGGCAAACCAGGATCTGGTTGCTTATTAACTTCTCTACCACTTTAGAGAACAGGGAAGTGACAGCAATAGGTCTTAAGTTAGTTAGGCCGGAACCTCCGCCTTTTTTAGTGATTAGATTGATAAGACGCTCTTCCCTGAGAGGATGGTACTACTCTGCCTAAGTGCTAAAACAAACACGTTAGCAAGGGTGTCATTTCGAGCAAATAAACGAAGACGATGACGACCCCGAAGACCTTAACTTAGACTAGAGGTCCAATGAAGATAGAGCACGCTGAACAGCTTTTTGGCTTAACTTTACGACAGGCATTGAGCTCTGCCACTGTGGGAGAGCCGGCAGCGTTGTTCCTTGGTCATCCATGGTCAAGGTCGATGCAAAGCGAGCGCCCAGGACATCAGGCTTTCTCTCTTGTTGAATGTCATTATCCGTTCGTAACTGGAGAAACGAGGACTGACTTTAAGGGCTTTACTGTGTAGATCTTTAGAGCAGATGGCCTCGGCCCAGAATTGATAAGCCTCACGCTTGCCAAAATCAGCTACTTTGCAAGACTACTTAAACCAAACCTTGACTGTAACTTACCACCGATTGGCACTGTAAAGCTAAGAATATAAAGTTCTATGTCGTTCAGAACTACGTCAGCGATAGGCACCGAGATCATAATAAGAGCACATCATAATTTTTGGGCAGCATAGTAGTAAGTATTTTAACAACTAAATTTCGTTACTCGAATAAATTACTAGCATAGAACAAGGCTAAGGTCCAAATATCTTACGCACTCTGTTCGAGTACAGTATACAACTAAGGAGTGTTTTGCAAGATCAACAGCCTACAACGAAAGAAATAACATAAAATGATTAATCCAATCTTAGTTCCAGGTATTTTAGAAGAGGTGGCTGATTATATGATTGATATAATATGGAAATCATTTATTTTTATAAAAGTTTTATCTAACGAAATGAGATATTTGCTGCAACTAATGCACTGCACATGACTAAAATACTGTGCCCTATTCACGAAGGCAAGAGATAAAAGCAGAGAGAGAAGACAAGAGGTAAACATGTCAAACAAAGATCATTTAATAGGTCACGAATGATGGAGTTTAATATAGTATGTAGATGGGTAAGGTCATATCTCACTTGCTGTACATGGATGATCTAAAATGATTGCTTTTAAAGGTTGAGTTATGCCGCTTCTAGCCTATAATTTTTCCATTGTAAGATGAACGCAGACTTAAGACTATAGATCGCCAAATACGTAAATTGTTGACGACATATCGAATGCACCGTCCACGTTCGTCTGTAATGAGACTTTGTATTCCGCGTAAGTGTGGAGGTGGCTTTTTGAATGTCAAGAACCTCCGAAACCCCGAGGTATGCAGTCTTAGAGAGTATTTTCTCAAGATTGCCGTGGATATGCACTTGGATGTGGTAAAAGTTGACAAAAGCCAGTGGAGCACTAGCCACCGTCGGCTTGGACCCTTGTTCCACCGTCGGAAAAGTATATATATATTGTGATTTAAATTTATCGATTTCATCAATAATGAAATTATATTTTTAAATTGTATAAAACTGCACATATTCAATGTGCAACTTTGTAACATTTGAATAATCATAAATATTAAATACCATAAACTATTTTCTTAATTTTTGATAATGATGTTGAAGTACTTGGCATGTAAATACACCCAAAAGCCAACTTGTTCTCAAACTTAAAACGCATTTTAATACTATAAAAATAAACTACTATAACAAATGATAGAGCCTAGGAACTACGACCATTTTACATTAAAATGTGATATTTTGTCATCAGTCAGATTATATCCGCCATTTTTACTATCAGTCAACTTGCTCATAAGACTATTGCTGTTGTGATTCCATTGTTACTTTTATTGTTTTTATTAAGTTTCTTGATTTGTGAAGTGTAAAGTTGTTTTCTGATTATCTTTTTTTTGTTATATATTTCTTTTTATTTTCAAAAATAGGAATTAAAAATTTTAGAAACATTATTTCTTTGCTTACTTTTTGTCTCATGTCAAAATGAATAGATTGTAGCATAATTTAAAATTTATGAGTCGAGTCTTGACAGTTGACATTTCAATTTTGACATAGTAAGTGAACTAGTTATATGAAAGAAAATTATTTTATGCAATATTTTTTAATAAACACTCTAAAATAATATATACATATATATCCATTTAAAAAACTGTGAATCACTTTATCATATCCACAGTAAACATATATTACATATATATTATACAATGTCTAATGTTGATGAAATTTTTAAAAGACTTGAGAAATTATTTAAAGCTGGTGAGTAAATTGAAATTGAATTATGGTTTATAGCTGTGTACTAATTATATTAATATATCAATAGTGATGTTTGATTTTATTTCTAGGGAATGAAAATCAGCTAATTCTCAGTATTTTAACAAATGATTCTAAGTCTGACCTACTAAATAATCAAGAATTACCCTCTCAATATAATAGTATAAAACTGTGTTTGGACAACATTATTAATGAAATTGATATGCTGGCGAAGGAAATTAAAAATAGTGATATTCTTATCAGTGTGAAAAACCAGAAGTTGCTACGGACCTGCTACCAAATTATAAGTTCAATTGGTATCTCACTGTGTTTAATTCCTGGTTTAGGTATTAATTTATCAAAACGATGTGTTAGTGCATGTATATTACAGCAAATTGTGTTAACAGATGAAGAGAAGTATGAATTTTTAACAATATGCACTGACTTTCTGAGCAGAAGTTATGACATTCCTGTTCTTAAAAATATAATCATTACTTTCCATTTGTCCGATTATCTGGCAGCTCTTATTCAATTAGCTTTTGCCCCAATTAAAAAACCTGGAGTTTATCCTAAATTTACTATGACAGAAGAAATGTATAAGAGAATTGCTTATGAGAGACAAAAATATGTTAGTATTTATGAGTATCTAGTTCAGAATTGCTTCCAACCAATGCTGATGAAAGAATTATTGGTTTTACAAAGTGTGACTGATCCTTCACCCCCATTATTTGTAAAGAGAACCATAGCAAAAGAGATGAGTCGAAGATTAACTGCACCAGGTGGATTGCTTAGCCTAATTAGATGCTTCATGGATGGTAACGAATTAGACACAGGGGTACAATGGAAAAAGATTGATATGATTTGCAAGATAGTATCTACAAAACATGGGAATTTGACTGAAGATGAGTATTTAAGGAATATTGTTTCTCAGTTAAAGCAAATTATGCTTTTAAATAATTCTCATTATTTAGCAACTGCTATTTCTTGTTTATTTAACTTGTTTGAAAAATTTTCCGACAATGAACAGATAGCTAATTTATTAACTGAAATATTCAAGTTGCTAGATTATGAAAATCTTTTGTCAAAAGCAGATCTTCCTGGTATAATAATACTGAGTCCACAAGAAGTTGACCGTAACATACAACTTTTCAACGCCTGTACTAGCATTATAAATATTGACATTCCACCACCCCATTCCTTGTCTCCTAATTTGTTCATACTTTTTTTACTCAACATGAAATCTACAAAAATGGAAACTAAATCGACAATTAGGAATATTATTTTAAAAAGTCTAGAGTCGTTAGATCAAATGGAATTTAAAAAAGTCATAGAAAAGTTTTTATTTGGCTGGAAACATTCAAAACCATTGGATATTTCAATTGAGGAATATGAATCAGGATTAGCGATAAAAAGTAGTTCTACACATATAGAATATCAGTTAGATGCTGCAGCTATTCTATTTTTAGACATATTTGAATCCACTACAAATAACACAATCATAAGAAATATATTTGACTCATGTTTACAAATATTTATTGAATTATGTCATATGAGACAGAAAATATCAGATAAAAATGTATTAAGAGATGAAATCAACTTATTAAGTGCAAACAATGAAAAGTATGCACAGATGTTACAAATTCTGGCTGAGATATCTTCTTCCCAGAAAGTTATAAATATAATGAAAACAAATCCTCTAATAGTAATAACTTTTGTGGAGAATCTATTTTTAATTAACGACAATGATTCAAGTGATGAATGTAAGACTATAGCTTTGGTCTTGCTGAACACAGTTCTATCAAATACTCGGAAAACTAGTGAGCTAGAACAAAAATTACATGAATTCCTCCCATTATTACAAAAAATCTCAGAATATAGCACTGAATATATGAATATATTGTGTAAAGAAACAATATCATTAATTTTATCTGAATTTCCTAAGAAAGAGGAGAGTGCTTATCAAAAAGCTCTTTCAGATGTTTACAATAATTTACTTCCAGTGAGAGCCCATGGGGTTATGGAACTGACTAAATTAATTGATAAATGTGATCCAGAGACCCTCTCTAAAAGACATTTTGTGTTTTGTTTATTTCAGGTAATGAAACAATAATTTTTTATAAATATTTATATATTTATATTCTAATATTTTTTAACTAGACGCCTTGTGGCGCAGCTGTATTGCGTCATCAAGTCTAGACGTGACGGTCGTGGGTTCAATTCCAATCCTGTATTGGAAAAACATATTTTCCTTTCTTAACTCTGGTTACAGGACAAAGCACGGCGTTGAGTTTCTCCACTCGCAACACAATATCACGAAAATAGGGCGGAAAGTGAAGAGCAAACGGTCTTAACACTGGTTTAGTCCCCGCCTACCGTATTAGACGCAGAATACAGCATGCAGCTAAAAAAAAGTTAAAGTGGACAAATAATTTATTAAGATGTTTTTACATTTTATTTCAGGAACAATTAAAAGATTCAGACTCCTACATATACTTGTCTGCGATTAGTGGACTGGCATCTTTAGCTACACAATGCACTCATGATGTATTAAGTGTACTCTGCAAAGAATATTTAGAAATTTCTTTAGAAATTAATCAAATATACACACAAGAAAATCAAAACAAACAAGCAGAGTTGAGAATGAAAATTGGTGATATTATAGTTAAAGTTACTAAAAGACTAGGTAAGCAAATAAATATACTACTACTATTTAATTTAAAAAAACCGGACAAGCGCGATTCAAGCTCCGTTCAAAAATTGGAGGTCTCGATCTTTTTCTGAAATTTAGGGTTAGCTTAGCTAGACCCCTTTCGTCTAATATCTCACTTGAACAAGCTTTAGTACCAGGACCATGAACAGGCTTTAATACCAAATTTTGCTCTCCTTTAAGGCTATATTTTTTAAGATTTAAGCACAAATGTATAGTTTTCAGAATCCTTTTATAGTGTCAAAATACACGTTTTTTGCTATATAAAGGGCCATATCTTTTCAAAGTAAATATAGAAATACGTTTTTTAAGGAAATCATGATATATATGATTTAAATTTCATCTCGATATCTTATCGACAGACAGACGGACGAACAACGATGTGATCTTATATGGGTTCCTTTTTTCCTTAAAAGGTACGGAACATTAAAAGGAGTGTAAGAGGGGGTTCCTATGGATGTCAGTTGATATAGAAATTGAATATTGATAAATATAACGTGTACCTTGTAATTACAAACACATCACTTAATATTGTACACAATTATAAAGCAATATACGCAAAGACATATTAATAATACCTATTGGAGGCCTACGTTTTATATACGTTTTTCAAATTAATGACAAACTTTCAGGAGAAATGGCGGTTGTGCACAAGACTATACTTTTAAATACAATGTTATGTGCTACCAGGGACGACGACCCCTTGATTAGATCGTCAGCATTGTCTAACTTGGCAGAAATTGCTTTAATCTTACATTATAAATTGGGCACTATTATATATGAGGTGATTATGTGCTTCTTACCAATTATTTATGTTGCACGTTTTGTAAATTGTAATTCTAATTATAATTATGGAATAACACTTTTTTTTAGCTTCATGCTGTATACCGCACAAAGCAGGGTAGACAGAGAGATCCTGGGAACCTAGTGTTAAGACACTTCGTTCCCATTAGCGCGTCCGTTCGCCATTTTCCGCAGTATTCAGTGGCGGAACTAAACGCGATCATCGAAGAAATGAACCTATTAAATATCTCATTTCCTCGAATCGGAATCGAACCCACAACCTGTCACGTTTGCAGTTATACACTTGTGCCTATGTGAAAAATGGATAGCTGATAACCTTGACATTTAAAGTGTACTAGTAAAGTAAAAATAATTTAAATAATAACGCAATATAAATTATAATTTAGACTATTATGACAGCAATCTAATTTTAAGACTAATTTTTTTTTTCTATAGATATTACTATGTATTTGGAGCATTGTAGAGACAGATAAAGCGATAGAGTGTCGTAGAGCCGCTGTGATGGTGATCGCCAGTCTGTTAAAGGGCTTAGGCCAGGATACATTAGTGGAATTAAAAGAAAACATCCTTCCCATCTATAGAACGCTAAATAAACTCTACAAAGATCCAAATGAAGATTCAGTTCTAAAATTACACGCACAAATAGCCCTGGAAGAACTAGATGATATTGTAAAACAATTTCTTTCTTTACAACAACCCATGGAAAAGAAAATTATAATGTTTAATGATACAAAAGACATAATTTTCAAATAAAAATACCATTTTTATTTATTACGTTTTTTTATTTAACTCACTGTGTGTCTTAAATCTAATAGTTGCTACGAAATTTGCATTTAATATTTATAGATTATGGCAAACAGTGTTCTAGCGATTGTCTAAATACTGGCCAGATGTGATTTAACATCTGCAATATCGCTCTTTTAAAAGGGCCATCTATAAATTACGTCACACATTATGAAGGAGAGAGGAGTTTGACATCCTTAATTTTGTGGCGTCACATTCTTAAATATTAAAAGTAATTATTAAATCAAAATATCAAACTTAAGTATTATGTGTGTAAACAAAAATAATTCCTGTGTTTTACTAATTTAATAACTTCTAGGTGTAAAATTGCAAAATATGTAACGACACTATATAGAGAGCCGCTGTGACAAGGACGGGAGAGTTTTAAAAAAAATTATATCGCTTGACGTAATTTGTAAATGGTAGAACAATTATGTTATTACTTTTTAAAAACATAAAAAGCGAGGTTTTTTTGCAAACCTAATCTAACCTTATATATTTAAATGAAATTATGAAATTAAAATTTATATTGAAATATTCGGAGTAGTAAAATTTGAAACCGAACCTCATAGCTGTTGCTTAATTCTCAAAGTGTTATTCAAACACAAAAAAAAACTGAAAGATAATTAAACGTTTATCGTGAAGACGTATTGCGTTCAAATCTCGCTACCTTCAAAATTTTATTACATTGAATATGAAAATATCTTTATAAAACATTACAACATTATGCAGTATTTTTGCGATTACTTTATTTTTATTACCCCATAGTACTTATTAGTGATGATACGAAAGACTATTTAAATAATCAAATTAAATATTTACAAAACATTACAATAATCACAATCGGTGCATTACTAAGTACAGTCTTAATGTGTATTAAACTAAATAAAACTAATAAAATTACGCCTCAGATGTATCATCGCGGTCATTGGGTTTTTTGGCTTCGTCCTTTTCAGACAGAGTTATAGAGTAAACAGAACTTTTGTCGGAGAATCTATCAATATTCCGCCTACTAAAGATTCCACTGCGAGATAGAGATGAGATCGTCGAAATAGATGCATTGTCACTCTTATCTGATTGTGGAACCATCTTCCAAATTAAAAGGGCAACACCTCCAAATGCAGATACCACTAAGAACATCACCAGTGTCACTTCTCCAAACATACCTGGAAAATTTAAAAGATACTTATTGAATTAAAAAGAAAATAAAAAAATGCTAATCCTTTTCTTATCTGTGTGCATAACGCATGTGATATTATTTTTCAATATAAAATATTTCTTACTAAATCGAAAATGCGACTTAAATATAAAAATAAATTTTACTTGTGTTATTTTATAAATACAAAATTTAAGAAATGACAAATTACTTTGCTGAGTTTCTTCTTTCCTCGCTTCCAACCTCGCCGGCTGTAACCGATTATCGTTCAGCTCATCATCATACGGCTCTACAACGCCGTTCGGCTTGGTCTCCACTAAAACATCCCCTGGGTTGGTTTTGGGTAAATTGATACCAGCACGTACTGTCAACGTCTCCGGCTTGTATGTACATAGAACTAGAAACCTAAAATATACAAAATATATAAATTTCGAATATTTTTTTACCTTTTAGTATATGGCAGGGTAAAGAGGGGGAACCTAATGTTAAGATACTCCGTTGCGTGTTGGGCTAAGAAATAAAAATATTAAATATTTGATTCTCCCGAGAGAGAATCGAGCCGATAGCCGTCGTGTAGGTACGGCTGACCGCCACGATTAATCAACGTTAAAAGAATTTTTAAGGCCTATGTCTAAAGTAATCTATCTGGAGTAAAATTACATACGATTTGTAATATTAAAAAACATACTTTTACCATTGTAAAGAAAATACTAATCACCTCCGCCGATTCTTAAAGAAACGTAAGTAATACATGGTAGAGACCAATGTCGCACTGACTCTAACATGAAGGAGAAAATAGCTATTTAAATATAAAGTTATTCTTCAAATTTGAAACCACAATTATCAACTAAATATATCACAATGACGACAATTAGAGATCAGATATAATTTCTACTTACCTCCTACTAATCACATAAAATTAATTCAACAATTTTTTAGATGTTTTTTCTAATACTTTGTAGGTAAGTCTAAGACAGAGTCGAATCATCAGCCAATACAAGATACTCTATATTCTATATATATCCGTATTAGGTATAACAATGTCAACTTTCACTTAGTATTGACAAGAAAGTGCTCCACCGAAATCTTGACTCTATCATGTCGCTACATTAACTGTTCTGTATGAAGCCTAAACGGTTTAAAAAGACCTTGACATACAAATCGGATATTATCGAAAGCGAAAATATATTGTAAGTTTTTGCCCCTATTTAGAATTTTAGACTCACCGGCGAGTGCTGTGAGTGAGTATCGGAAGATTTTCTTGAACGATCACATAAGTGGCGACAGTTGTGTCGTTGACCTCAGAACCGCATTCGTCATGATGTATACGTAGTATGTAGGCATCTTGGGCACTATTCGGGTTCCCTTGTAGAGAACACCTCTCGGGTCCTCCGTCAGCGGCCTCCACGGCTATACGACCCCCGAAATAAGGTCCCGTGGATACCTCCACTTCGCTTGCGTGGGGTAAGCATTGTGTTGCACGCGCGGAGACTGAAATCGTGTTAAACGTATTTTAACTATAGGTTTTTACATAATAATGTATACTCTTAAAATTACACATTTTAAATATATTATGGCATAGATAGATTGATCACATGTGACAGAATTGTGTACCTATGTACACAAGAGTGCTACTACTACCTACAAGTTAAGAGTATGTGGTGGTAAATCTAGGAATAGAGTTTAAAATTTAAAAAAAAATCAGCTTCACGCCACGCTATATTCCGTATATAGGACGGTAGGCAGAGGAAGCTACTGCTAAGACACTCCATTCCACAGTTTCCTCGACCTCGCTCGTTTGAATGGACACCAGAGCGAAGAAATGAAAATATATAATATATTATTTCCTCAAGTGAAAATCGAACCCACGACTTGTCGCGTTTAAAATCACACACTTGTGCGCGATGACTGGACTCGTTATAAAAGTTACTGTTATCAATGAAATTTTATAATTAAATGTTTTTTTAATCAATTAAGAAATAGCTTAACGTAACTACGTTAAGCTATTCATAAATTTAAATTGATAAATTGACACCAAGATGTTGCGCGGTTAAAGATAAATCACATAGTTTCAAAATAACTTCTACCCCTAACTTTAAGTCTTCTCTAGATTAATATTAAAAAAGTATAGCTTATTACATGCAAATTGCAAAAGTTAAATTTTTTTAGACATCAAATCAAAATTCTGAATAGGTATAAATCAAATTTTCCTAACGCACCTGCCGCTGCGTATCCGAGAGAAACTACTTTGCCCCACTTTTTAACCTAATACCGGTATAATCTAGATTTAACTATATTGACATCAGATTTCATAAAATAACTATAAATAAATATTATTTGTTTTGATTTATATTACGATATGAGGCAATAACTTACACCCTTTAGTAGGCACTATGATGATTTTGGATCCAATAGAGTGTGGATCAGCTAAGTCTCTAGCGTCCCTTTTAACAGGTCGTACTTCGAAAGAGTATGTTGTAGCCATACGAAGGCCGCTTATATACGTAGTGTACGTGCGGCCACGTTTTGCCAATGGTACTTTATCTGTTGTAGTTTCAATCATCATTCTTCCAGACCTTGGATCCTCATCGAAATTCTCAACTACCTGCAGATAAAAAATAATTAATAAAGATTTTTTTATTTTATTCGACTGTTATATTATTAGCTACATTACTAGTAATAGATATTTTTTTATTCTGATAATTAAACATTTACTTAAATCTTGTTGTAAAAAGTCTTGTTTTACTGATTTTTATAAATAGCGTCAAATCAAAATTATCGTGGGTGACTGTTGTGTCGCTTCGAAAACGCAACGAAAATAATTTTCGTAGGCGAAGACTGGACGAATTGAACGTGGATTGGAGAGCGAAGCAAACGCTGAGAGCATCCATCTAGTATTTAACCTTATTTATTTTAGTAACTTTCTATAAATACATATATAAGATTATTTTTATTGCACCAAAAAACATACATAAAACATACATTTCGAAATTTCATTCACAACTGTGGACTTATCTCTAGAAGAAATCTCTTCCAGCCAACCCGTGGAAGTGGATAAACATTTTAAGATTTAGCTTATATTTATTGTAATTTCTGGGTTATAATATTCAAAATAATATATACATATAAAAGTTAGTTAAATAACGAGGTAATTTTTTATAGAGGTAAGCTAAAGTTTGCGGTCACGGTGTGGTAACCATAGAGAGCTATTATCCCCCGTTCGCCGTAGCGCGGCCGGTTACCAGAGCACGCCGGGGAGGCTGAGGCTGAGGCTTTTATATACATTTACCACGCAATATGCAATATTTAAATACGTAGCGTGGATAATGATACAGTATATACTATTCAAGTTAAGAAATAACTTAAGAATAAATATAAATAAATATATGATTATGATTATTATTATAATATAAATGATTATTCTTTAAGTTTTATAATAAACTGGTCACTATATTTTCCACTTTTTAACGATTTAGATGTCTATATACTAATGTAGCACTTTGTCTGGTCGGGTGAAGGAAGTAAAATAAATTTGAAATATACACACTTCTCTGAGTGATATTTAAATATACAATAATGCTTTCAAAGTCGAGCGTCTACAAGTACGTCAATGTTTTATATATGTAAATTTTAGGGCAGTTTGAAAAAAATATAACTTACTTTCGTCCTACATCTGTATTGTCCCCATGCTTGCAGCTCACAGTAGTGTATTTGGAATGCTAGAAGCATTTTGGGGTTTTCCTCGTCGCTCTTTCCGTACTCCCATCGCAGGCGGACATCACGAAAGTCGGGTTCACCAATTAAGTGTAGCACTTCTGGTAAAAAGAATGTTACATTAGCGTTGGTTGCTAACCATAATTGTTTCTATATTTTATTAAAAGTATATCAATATTATATATTTATCAGTTTTAAATAATCATGTCATGCCTATTAATATAGGGCTTATTTAAATTTTAATATTTTGATACTATAATTGCACTATTTTTAAGCTGTCCAGGAATAAACTATAACGAGTTTATATAAAAACTATGTTGATTTTGTGATAAAGTTAAACCTTATGATTGAAATAATAGATCGATTAATGTTATATTAATATAAAATTAACCAACTAAAATACGATATACAATAGTTTTGCCGATGGTAGCTTTATGTTCATTCGACGACTCAAAAGTAAAGGAAGTTAGTTAGTTATTTATTTGAATAAAGAATATTTAGATTTTTGTATTTTTTATTTTTTTAAGAAATCTTGGCAATTGTCATGTCTGCCATATTACAAAGCGATATTTGAAGAGCATAATTGAACTGATGACTTTTCTAATGTAAAATCGGGATAGGGCTAAATAAGCTGATAGAATAATAAATTAATAAATTTAAAAAAAATGTGATAAGCTTATGCTTCGGAGATATTGATCGATTATACCTACCTAATGTAGGTATATATATTAAAATGATTCCTCTACATACCTCTATATTTAAAAATGAATGAACGTTTAAGTTTCTAGTGCATGCACTTAATAGTGGTAAAGTTATAAACATTTATACATCTTACAGCTACATACTAGTACGTCTATGTAAGTGACAAATCTTGTTGTTCAAGAACACCGTAAGGCTTTTAGTGTTTAATTTTCTACGAGAAGTCGATTTCCGTAATTGGTTTGCTCAGCCCCCGAGACGCTTGGATGCATCGGTAATGCGGTGATCCGCGTGTACCATTAACCCATTGACTTGCTCACTGAGGTGTTCCCCATCCAAAGAGTAATATGACCAATGAGATGTAATGAGATAGCTGACGATCTCATTTGATAAAATTCAACTACAGTTTACTATAATAGTAGTAGGTACGTGTGCGAATAAGTATGTATGTACAAGTTGAATAAATTTACTGTTATTACAGTTCATAAATATAATTTTATATTATAATCAAATTAAAAACAATTAAGCCGCCCAATATCTTATTGTACTTGATATCGATTCAAGTCGAGATTTCTATATTATTTCTATTGGTAATATTTTTCTTTTGGAATATATACCGATATAAAAAACCAAATGAAAAAATCACCACTTTTCTTGTCCGTGTTTATCTTTAATTACATTATTCTCTATTTTTAAATACTTAGTATCAATCTGTAGAAGTAGTACCTATTAATACAATATTAAAAGTAGTAGGTACTAGGTAGCCTAATAACTATTAAACGCATTTCCTTATGGCATTGAAATAATATTTCACTTGGAGCAAATCGGAGCAGTTAGCACAACTGTCTATGCCGTAGGCACCTTAATGCAGCCGTCCAATATACAATCTATATCAGATACATAATAATATCAGTCGTAATGAGAAATTTATCCATGTAGAACGCTGTAGTGTTGTCCTACAACGGTTTTTTATCATACTACTTTCGTTTGCAATAAAAAAAATATTTTATATTTTATTCATACAATAATGTTTTTTCACTCGAATATTTACTTTCGGAATTTTATTAAAACTCTTACTGTATTCAATAAAAAACTATCGATATTCATATATGAACATAAGTAATATATATCTATAATGAAGAATTTCTCTTTTATCTAAATTTGACATTTTCCTTTCATTAGAAAAATGTTGTTCGTTAAAATTTTGAAAGGCAATTATTTTAGTTACTTTTTAAAAAAGATTTACAACATAAACTGAGAATAAAAACACGTGAACACTATTTGATACACTCGGTTTTACACTATGTTAACCGTTAAACAAACAAAAAACTTAATTTTACTTAAATTATATGAAACATTTTTGAATTTAAATTATAAAATCATTAACATTTTACCATGAGCTCGCGTTATATTGTCCGGAACCGGAAGTGGCCTCGCCATACTCTGCGAGAGGATGTGCAGGAAAACAATAGAAATGATGTATATCGTTCAAAATGTGTTGAATTTATATTTTGTAAAATTTTAAACTACATTAGAATAAAAATCACAAATATGTATATTGTGTAGTTTGCTTAGAGTTTGTTTTAATTTTAATGTTCAAAAATGATTGAATTCATCTTGTTAAATCATAAAATACTGTTGTTTACAGAAAGAGAGAAAAAAGTAAAATAACGTCAATCCAGCATGAAATTGTTACATAAACTGTAGTTAAATCTAACTTTACCTTTATAATACATTTATCGCACTTCAATGTTTAAAGATATACTAATAGTAGCGCATATATTACAAAACGCATTGTTACTTGATTTATAATAGGTATTCCATACTCTACTTTATATTATATTTCAATGAAAAAGGAAAAAGACTTACCTTAACGAGTTAATAAATTTCTTTTAAAATGTGTAATAGATGTTAAAGACATCTATTACACATTTTAAAAGAAATTCAACTATAACGGCAACTATGAAATTGTAACTTTTTTTTTTAATTTTCTGCGTTATTACTCTTACAATCTTATTAATTTGCTTAAATTTTATAATATTTTTTTCTAAATATCTTATTTATACATAATACATATAATATATATAAATGTACATGATATGTAAATGTGTATGTACTATGTACGTATGTATCGTCGAATATTTGTACGGACATTTCAATTTTTTATTTGCCAAATTAACATATCTTGGAATTGTGCTATGCACATATAAACATTTCGGGGACATGATAACAGTAAAGTAATGTGTGCAACCGACCTTCACTCCTTTGGGTACACATACAAATTGGTTTCGGTCAGTCGCGCATGGCGGAATCTACTGGATTATTTCAATCATACCTAAAATATAATTTAGGTTTTTTAACAGATGATATTAATATACGTTTAGATTTTGATATAAATATGTATTTATGCAGTTTTAAGAATGCCTTCAATGTTTTAGTAAATACTAATTAAATTACTATTACAATAATAATTATTTCTTTTTAAGTTCAATTTTTATATTATATACTGACAAGTATATAAATTTATATCTTTATTTCTTCGTTCTGGTGTCGAGGTAAAGCGCGGCATTGAGTTCCGCCACTCTAGTTTAATCTTGATTTATAATAAAGATATATTTTTAATATTTTAGTGTTTTTAAAAAGCGATAAATACTAATTATTTTACTATTAATATGTTCATTGAATAAAAATGTTTTATTCCAACCGATTCACGCGAAACGATTGTTTGCAAACAATAAAAGCTTGACGCATTTGAACTTCCTTTGCCAATATAATATAATGTACCTAAACACATATTGTAGTTATCTATTTATGTATACCGTCGTGGCGCAGAGGCACAAAGTGTGACTGTAAAATCAACTGCTTGTGGGTTCGATCCCCACTCGAGGAAATAAAATATTTATTTAAATTTATATTTCCATTTTTTCGCTCTAGCATCGAGGCAAAGCGCGGCGTTGAGTTCGCCACTCAGCACGCAATGCCTCCAAAATACAGCGGAAAGTGGGGAACGGAGTGTCTTAACACTAGGTTCCTTCTGCCTACCCTGCTGTGTGCGTGCGGGATACAACGTAAAGCTGATTAATACTCTTCCATTGCTGAGTGAAACTATTCAGATTATTAGACTTAGAAAGTTAAAATTTGGGAGGCAAGGGCGTGTAATAGTTAGAGCGCGCAGGTTTCTCCCAGGGGTACTCTGCGCAGACCATCGATGGTGACCCACCACCCTTGCCTAGCCGTTTTGCACTGCCGGAGTTGTGGAAGAATCCCTTGGCTCCCGTAGCCCCGGCACGCGGCGGTCGAGGATAGGCACCGTAAGATTTTACTGGGCAGTGTGGGCCGCCAACTGCCGGTTCATGAATCCCACATAATCCGTTTGAATCTTCACTTGGGTGGCGTACCCATAAAAGGATTTGATAACGGTAAAAAAATGTAGTGTAGAATGGTAGAGTAGAGTAGGGTGGTTATTAGATTATTATAAGAGTATTTCCCGAAATTCCTACTGGATCGGAAAAAACATTTTTTTTTATTTACACCTTTCCTTACACCCCCAAGTCCTCACAAACAAAGTTACTAATTCATAGGTATTATATAAAATATTATTCATAGTAAGTACTCGTAGATTTCGATACAATCAACAAAGTGTCTGATTACTTAAAACGACAGCCAAATTAGAACATCTCGTGCACATCATAATAAATTTAAAGTAGTGCATAAAATTTCTATATGTGTTAAAACGTTAGATGCATCATCACTTCAATTTTAACACTTAAAAGGCGGAGAAACGATGTAAATCCAAATCTCATTGTTAAGTTGGCCGTGCGTGTATAATCACCGTTTTTGCCGTATTCAATTAAAAATTGACCCACTGTCGGAGTCGCGGACAGAACAAAGCCGCCTTATTGTACTCTGTACGTCTCGATCTCAACATGACAAACCCGAAAACTTCTTTGGCGGCATTTTACTTGCTGGTAAAGAAATTTGGGACATTCGAAATAGAATCACGATTGGCTAAATTAATTTTTAGATAGCAATTACTTAATTTAATTGGATTAAAGGGGCTCAATAGAGCTATCTATGCCAAACAATTGATTTACCTCGTTCTATGTAGAGCAAATTATTGTTACTCGCGTCTTTTGTCCCATTTTGTCTCCAACTAGTGGACATTTTTAAAATTTCTTATTTAATGTCCACTTTCCAATTTTAGGCAAAAAGAAGCGGATTTTTGGCAATTGAAACCAAAATTTTGTACCTCGTTATGTTTATGTAAGTTTTTTTTTATTACGTTAAATAGTATTTTGTTTTTATTATAGCTTACCAATTTATTCTTTCAATTTATTGAAACGTCGGTAACGGATGTTTATAGCTTATAAAAATATAACAGTTTAAAATTGCGCAACTGGACGCAATCATCATGGTACCGTCATTCCTTCACGAGTCTCTTCAACCTAAATAAACAATATGAAACTAAAACTTAATATTATTGATTTAACTTAAATAAGCTTATTTTGTTGCTGAAATTCTTCTAACAAAATATGCAAAGGAAACAAGAGAGGAAGAATGTATATATTAATATATTATTCGATTTTTATACAATACCTCAGCAATATATAGAATAAATAAAACGTGCGTATAATGTATAAAATTTTATTTATTTCATACTTTGCCTAGGTATTCTATACAATACCGAATGCGCAGCCTGAATGTGTATAAGACTTGGTGCTTACATATTATGTATCTACTAACGCTACCGCAACTACAGATTTAATGGATTTTAAATGTAGGTCAGGTTAGCTATTTTTAAATTTAAACCTAACCTTTATCACCTAACTTGCACTTAAAAACGGTTAAATAATAAAGATATATATTTTTTTACACATTACCGGTGAAACAGCAGTCAGCAGGTACTCTATATAATCTCAAGGATTTTTTTTTTCAATACCTAGATAAAATATGCAAATTAACATATTCATAATATTTCATAAACTGCCTGGAGGCCCCAAGTATTCTATATTTAAATTATAGATATAGATTGCCGGATATATATATTCAAAAATTAAAAACAAAAAATATTTTTAGAAATATTGAGCATATATTTTTAGACGAACTGGAATTACCCATCACCAATGACCATAACAATAATCATGACCAAATATTCTTCAACATCTTTTAAATGCAATTTCACGTGGGTAGGCATTATAATGGAAAATAGCAAATCCAAATAAGGTTATTGAGCCGTTACGAATCGTGTTTCAATATGCCAAACTACGCTTTTATCAAAGATTTGTTTACGCCAAACCAAGAATTTAGAGAAGAGTAAAAGGAAGTTAAGATTTTAAGTGGTTTTGACCTAAACACTTATGAAGAAGGTCCGTTCAGTGACCCGCATATGATCAGGACTTCTGTCCTACTTGACGACTTATCTACTAGTTACCTTGTACTTGTAGCACGTATCGCATACTTATTCATCTGTTTATGGTAAATTCACTTTTGCTGTAACGGTCCGGACTTAACAAGCTAACGAAAGAATGTCCTTTCGAATGTTGTTTATATTTAACTTTATTCATGTTGTATCAATTAAGATTACCTATAAGAAAGAAATTATTCAAGTCATCGCGCTAATAGTGACATTTCATTTCCAGCGTATCCCTCCCTGCTATATACCTACGCAAAATTATATTAAATACAAAAACGCGAAATTATATAAAATATAATTATAGTAAAGTGACAATCACATAAAATTTTATTGATTATATTTTTTTTTTATCATCATACCATTCCTTATAGCAACCTAGTGCAGTGTTAGACGTACTGTATATATCTTATAGCTACCCCATACTAACCTGCTAAAGTGGGAAATAGACATGTAACTGAGATCTATACAGAACTCTTGTCAGTGAAATTGTCATAATTCACTTATAATATTTACTTTTATATTTTTATGTATTAAATTTCTTATCTATCTGATAATTTGGGTTATGATAGATAAATCAGTAACTCTATCCTTTCATATAATCAGACGTTTAACATCTGAGGATTTAAATTGTCGGTTAATTAAAATTCATATTTTATGCGCACGATTGGCTTTCTAAGTAAGAGGAAAAAATATCCGGTTTATCGTCATTTAATAGTATTTAATTAAATCAGCTGTCCACTGTATCCCGCGCATAGTAGAGTTGGCAGAGGCGTTCCCTACTTTCCGCTAGGCTTGTTGAGGAGCAGATTTGATGCCAGGCTTTTGCCTGGGTGCCAGAGCGAAGAAATGAAAATATTAATAAATAAGGATTGAACCCACATTCGTCGCAATACAGTCACAGCCCATGCACCACGACGACTTCAAAAAAACGGCCTGAGTTTAAAATATCTATGACAAGTATTAACATCTGATAAGTGGTCGCCGACTGGACGCAAAATAATAATGAACTAATTAAAACACCCAGTCAAACATGTTTAGTGAAAGCAAAATTTCACGCGAGCTCTATTTTTTGCAGTGAATGCCTGCTTAGAATTATGGCGTGACATTAAGTTAACAGTTGAACGCAAGAGGTGATAGGTCAACGTCAATTAATATAAAGTTATATGCACAATTAAAACAAATAAGAATATTTATTCAGGTAAATCACAAAATAGTACAAAATTAAAAATTAGTCTCTAAGCTTTGTAAGTAAAGTAAATATTATAAATATCCTCTTCAAAATTATCATTCTTTACGTAGCGAGGTTTTATAAAAATCTCCCTATAGACGTTTGAACATAAAAGTTGTAACTATATTTTAATCGCTTTGAATTTGGACGGTATACAGGAAGCGCGAGTAAAATTGTATTATGGAAATAGAAAAATATACATAAAATTGTTTTATTTATTACACGAAACGAAAAAACGAAGACGAAAACTATACCTTATACAAAAATGTACCTACTCGATATATCATCGAGTAAGTAGTATACATATTTTAAAACTATTCATCAATATATAAAGAAAAAATATAATATTATAGGCAGTCCTAGTCAGACTTAGTTGCCTTAAATAATAAAGGCTTTTAGGTTTCACTATGCAAAATGTAGAGTCTTAGGTCCTAATCACTGACTAACCAGCCTTCCTTGTCTATATATATGAAATTTCTATAAATCTGCATGGTACTTTAAAATGTTTTAAAATGTCATCAGGAAGCAGCCAGTAGATCTGTGGTTATGAGATTCAGAACACCTGCCAGAGCGATTGGCCCTCGTCAAACGACCGTTAGTACATGCATAATGCCAACCGCGAATTGCTCCACTGACGTAATGACATGCTCACTATGGTCAGCTACGTGCTATAACTGAAACTTTACAAACAAACCAACTAGGTCAAGCACACTTTAAAAACAGAATATCAAAAATATTTTAAGCACAAGTGCTGCTTGAAGCACTCCTTGAATTGTTTACATTTTTTGTGACTGCTATGAGAATAAAATATAAAGTTATATTTTTATAATAGTTTCATCAGTTATTTTAACGTAGTTTTTGTAAGTACAAGACAATTGATCTGGATCTGTTATTGAATCCAGGAGATGGATAGTGAAATTATTTATAAACTTCCTGTAAAACCCCAAAGTTAATAATTTATTAAAGGGCGGAAGATGTTCTAAGTATATACTTTACAAAATGTGGGATATGTAACAAAAAAACTGCTGTGAAGTATAAAGATATAAGCATCATGATGGATCTACAATCTTACATTATACAATACCCGCACGCTTATTTTGACGCAATTGCATAGTGATCGAGACATTATCAATCATCTCAGCATCGACCTACTATAGGTCTAGGTTAATCTTATTCGAACGATCGACAAGTTTTTGCGGACGTGCACGAGTGATCCATCACTACGGGCGATGGGGACTGTATCTGATAGAGTTTGGTCAGCTAGCTATCTAGTTCGGCTGTCTAACAGGTGGTTGTATTTGTAGTTACAACTTCGTTATATATTTTATAAAAGTAATACTTTGTATTTCAATTTACAGTGTGGACACACACTTGAAATGAAAACAAATTAGCAATTGTAATGTTTCTGGGTATCTGGCTACATTTTATGATTGTGGATTCGTTTCTATAATAGAGATTTGATATTACAATTCTCTTGCCTCCATTGATATAATTAATAAAATAATAAAAGATAAAGTTAGTTATTAGAGAAAGGAATGATGTACACTAAGCTATTTTTTACTACTCCCTAATGCAAGTAATAATGTTACAAAAATAAGAATGTTACAGAATAGTCAAAGGAAACCTAGTGCTTAGACACTCAGTTCCCCACTTTCCAGCAAGTCTGTAGGCATTGGGTGTTGAGTGGCGAAACTCAATGTCGCGCTTTGCCTCGACGCCAAAGCGAAGAATTGAAAATATAAATGTAAATAAATATTTCATTTCCTTGAGTAGGGATCGAACCCACAACCAGTCGATTTTACAGTCACACTTTGTGCCCCTGCGCCACGACTGGTCTCTAATAATGTATGAAAATGCAAAAATATAAACCTATACTAAAATACAAGTCAAAAATCGATGCATTCATAAAAGTTCAAAAGAAACAGACCATGTCATATCGACAACAAAAAGATAAAGCGATAGTGCACAACACGGGCGGCAAAATAACGTGCTTTGTTTCATGCAGTACGGTATACGACTAATTCGGTCATAGCTCCATTGTAATGTTTAGATTCCAGATAAGGTTGTGTTCTCGATGTAACGATCAAAGACATAGATAGAGAAGATTTACACTTCCTGACTCGCTGTAGGGAAACATTTTAATGATGTATATACATGAGAAATTATTATATGAAGAAGGAACCTAATTGTCACGGATAAAAACCGGAACGGGAGAGCTGATACGCTCGCCTGGGAAGGAAACCCGTTACCTGGTTCAATTAACGAAGAGTGTGAATATCTAAATTTGCAGTAAATGACTATTGTTAGAAGACGATTATGTAACGATAATCGTGGGACATAATTGTCTCTCCGTTACTTAGGTATATCTTAATGGTCTTGTAAAAACATTATACACATATACTATACAATACCTACTCGTATATTATACATTGACATTTGCAGGCTATTGATAATTCTTTCACACGATTTGATATAGTTTTTAGTATTTATTTAAACAATGCGTTATTTAGAGAGAGCGATTTATTTTTAATTTTGAAATTAGTCACCATTATTTTTGATCGATATCAACATACTGTATTTAATATATAGTTTACTAATTTATTTAAAAAAACATTATTTTCTCTACCTCTTAAAGTTCTAGATACACAAAGATTTTATGATTGTTTTATTTTTATACGTCTCTACCATGTTTATGGATAGGTTGGTGACATTTCACTCCGTTAGGCATTTTACTGTCTACACAGAAACATTTTAATATTATGATATTCTTTTTTTAAAAGAACTTCACAAATAAATCAAATTAAAAATAATTAAGAAACTATATGCTATTCATATTTTCTCAGTGTATAATTAAACTTAAGACGTCGCACACAGGTGAAATTCACTTAAAAATTTACCAGAGCGAGGTTATTTTACTTTTACTTACTATTTTTACTTATTTATTAATAAAGACATTTTAAAAACAATAAATAAATAAACCATCGGTCTGACTGTAAACGCGATGGTTATTTCGATTCGATTCCCAGTCGGGGAATGAAAATTTAATATTTTCATTTCTTCGCTCTGGTAAAGAGACATTAAGTTCCACCATTCAACACGAAATTGAAACGGAGTGTCTTAAAATATATTTTGCTTTGATTTCGGTAACATTTAATTATTATTTAATGCACGGAATAAATAAATAATTTATTTAAACATATTCCTTCAATAAATTACAGAAAAAACATTATTTTGAAAAAATATTCTGAATCCAGAAAATGATTTTTAAATTTAATTTTTATCAAATTCTTAAGTATAATAAAACTTTATCCCTATCTGTATCTCTGTAAGTTAATATAACAAATATTCTTTATATTTTATCTCTACTTATTTACAAATAAATATTCTAAATTTATTAAAAAAATATAAGCAAGAAATAATTAATCTTACCATCTTCTGGCTCAATTTCAGCAATTGGGAACACGAACGTAATTTGCAATATGAATCCAACTACAAAAATATTCACGGAAGACACCATTATGAATAGATTGAAGCGTTTAAATTTCTCTATAAATTATACGCAAGCCAATTGATTAAGCATTAATCACTGATGGCTATAAAAGATTGTAATTTTGCGTAGCGAACCTTCTCTAGCCGCGAGCAAGCGTGCGCCAGCGCAGCTTTGTGACTTCTGAACGACTAACAAAACGATCAAACTGAAAGGTCTAACATACCGAGTGTGATACACCTTTTACAATGGGTTTAATAAAATTTCATGAGTATTGAAACAATTCTATTTATCATTTTATAGCAAAAATACATGTTAAATAGTATAACATGATTATAGTAATAAAAGAAATTAAGGTAGAGTAATAAAATCTTCAAGAATGTATTAACTTAATGCTTGTTGGAGGGTGGAAAGCAAATTTTGGCACGCATATGAAACTACTTAATCTAAAATATTAATTAATTAATCACTCATATAATTAATTAAGTTTTATAAGTTAGAATTGTGACAATGAACATGCTTTACCACCAGTGCTTCTATTATAAGATTCAATAATAATTCATAATAAGCAAACGATTATCGTATGGATACTTATATTTTTTTAGAATCACATTATACCTACAGAGTTCCCTATTATGATATTTACGTTTCCTACTTCTCGCCAAATTCGTAAGACATTGCGTGTCAAGTGACGAAACTCGACGTCGCGCTTTGCCTTGTTACCAAAATGACGAGTTTAAAATATTGAATTTTCATTTCCCCGAGTGGGAATCGAACCCACAACAGTCCCATTTACAGTCGCAGGCTTGTGCCCGCGTGCCACGACGGCTTCAGGGCCTGGTTATGGTACATAAAAATAAAGAAAATTAAAAGTCCTAATAAATATGACCACTTCTTGGCAGCACACAAATGTATTTACAAACAAAGGGTAGACGCGAATTGATCGACGCATGCGCTTTGCACCAGCGCGCGCATTCTGTTATCATCTGATAAGCTCATTCAGCCCCAACTCCTGTAAAACTAAACATATGGCTCTTGAAGGACAGTTACGATACGAGATGTAAATTAAAGTCATCTGCAATGGGAAACCAATTCAAGAACGTGGCGGTCATCGCCTGCCTCAAAACCCTGCTCTTCATATTTAACATCGTATTTTGGGTGAGAGTTTAATTGTTTCTATGTTATTATCAACAGATGTAAATTTCAAATAATAAAAAAAAATAAGAATCAATACTTTAATTTATGTAATAGAACTTATTTTGAAAAAAAAGTTATTGTTTTTTTTAGATACTAAAAATATATTTCTTTTTTAAATGTTTTTACGCGGGATTGTAAACAAACTATGTGATTCCTCTTTACTGGAATTGAATAGCGAAAAGTAAATTTAGTTGTTAAAACAATATCCAATACCTTTACAGCTGACGGGACTCTTCATCCTAATAGTTGGATTATGGGCAGAATTTGATCTTTATAAATACATGGAGTTGTCTTCGGACTTTTCTGGAACAGCTCCTCACGTGATTATAGGAATTGCAAGTCTGATCGTACTTATTAGTTCAGTGGCATTCTCCTGCATCATCAAAGGACAACCTGTACTACTCTACATTGTAAGTGATAGATCAATTTATTATTTTCATTTTAAATATATTTATATTTTAAAAAGTCAAAGTGAAATAATTTTATTCAAAATAAAAAGTTATATGCCTAATTTTTTGAACGCCTCAGACCTGGAAAGAACCAGCGTAGGAAACTCAGCGGCAGTTTTTTTACAAATCAATGATTTACAGATTTCCATTGACCAGAGCAGACATTTAATTTCCAGTGCGTTTCATTATAAAATTTATTAGGACTGTAATGGACAAGAATGTGTATCTGAACATTGTAAAGTAAAATTGACATCAAAGTGCGAAGAAAATATGCATTTCAAGTACATTTAAGTTTTACCGTATAACAAACCGAAACATAAGGCAGGCATTGTGAGTATTTGACCACGACCTCGGTCTGAACCCTAACGAAAATGTGGGAAATAATTTGGAGCTTATAAAAATAATCTACTGCATAAAACTAAAGCAAGACTAATAGTTCATTAGGATTAACATTAGGGACTCATATAATTTTTACGGGGCTCCTTGTGAAAAGTGAATTGATTAAAGAATAAAAGCTTGCATTGAAAGCTTGTTTTTTACAAATATTGAACAACGAAGTGAAACTTATTTGAGTAGAATCGCCGGCAATCTTGTCCGCATTAAAGTGAGAATAATGGGTTCGAATATATGATTAACCACAGTTATAGAAATATTAAAGTTTAAGTTGAAATGTTTGTGATGTGGCAAATCTTTTATTATTTTAAAAAACACAAACTCATATATTTCAATTTAACCAACCATTCAGCTATATATAAATGTTATCTCAGACAGATTTTTTTCTGTTTTTATTTTTCATCTCCTCAAGTGGGGATCGAACCCACATCCAGTCGGTTTTACAGTCACACTTTTGCCCCTGCACCACGACTGACCTCTTTTTTTATACATTTGTTTTAAAAAAAGAATGCACTCGTACGCACACACTCGCTGACCTATAACATGAACGGCGTTACGTGTAATATCAAAGGTTAAACTCAATGAAGCTAAGGTATAAAAATAAAGTAAATGTCATACACAATTCGAGCAGAAAAATCAACTTTACGTTTTTTCTGTGTCTATAAGTTGACATTTATTGTTTTTTTTTAATCGATACTGTCATGTAGTGGGGACTTATTAATATAGATAGATACTAGGTACTTTACTATGTGATTTTAGCCATTTTACAATACAATAGTAGTACAATAGTGATAACGATTTATTAAACATTATTTAACTTGGGTGAATATTTTTTTTTTTTGCAAAAAACAAGAAAAATTAAAAATACAAAGACAAAGAGATGTATTTGTTAATTTAATTTATATTAAGGAATTTGTATTTCTGTTTTTTTTTAAATAGTGAGTAGATGTAAGAGCTGTCGTAATTTTTATATATTAGTAGGTACCTATTTCTATATATTGAGGCCTAATTTGTAATAATATATGATATTCAAGTAGTCTTTCTAACAACAACAAACAATTATTTTAAATTAAAAATATAAAGTAAAAAATATTTTAAACTGATAAAGTCAAGCGAGTCAAGAAAAAAATATATCAAATTAAGAGATGACTTACACAAACAAAAGCACCAACTCCAAAAATAAAGGATTATAAATAATACACATTTATGTATAAAACTATCAATAATTTCACTTATTATTTTTCAATTTTCTTTAGTTTGAAGTATTTAATTAAAATATTATTTTCTGCGATTTAGTTTTTTTTTAAGTTCCTTTGTTTTTTTCCCGACTGCTAAGGAAGGGTTATGTTTTTCGCGCGTATCTTGTATGTATGTAACATTCTTTATTACCTCGTATCTCCAGAACCGCTAAACGGATTTACATATTTGAGGTATCGTTAGATTCGTCTTAGCAGCCCAAGTGTTCTTAGATAGGTCACGTTAGTAAAAAATATCATGGCGGCTGTGGTACGCCATTGCACTTAGTGGAAAAAAAAATTTTTGGTTCGAATACTACAATATGGGTATCAATTTCAGGATTTCAAAAAGGTATATCATGATTATCATTACCATAATAAATTCTAACAAAAAAATGAAAAATAAAAAAATATTTGTAAAAACAAAAACCCCGACTGCATAAAACTAAAAAGAAAATAAACAATCCCATAAGTTTATTAGGATTAACAGTCGGGGCCTATAAGTAATTCTTCAATCAATAAAATCTTTACCAAGATCGGAAG
>JAATLQ010006616.1:9913-30993 GCA_013421005.1 Heliconius erato x Heliconius himera | reverse complement strand
ATAGGGAACAGTTTTGAATATTATTATATGTAAAAAAATACCGCGAAAGAAAAACAAAACTATACTAAACTTTTCTTTAGAAAGAAAAAGAAGAAGAAAGTGACTCAAAAATGCATTTGGAATCAGAAGAGGAAGTGACAATTTACTATGAAGAGAATGAAGATACTGAAATCTGTGCGTATGAAGACTACGAAATGGAATTAGACTACAACTTAATAAATATTGGAGACTTCGTTTTAGCGAATGTCTCATCATCATCATCATCATCTGTGAATAGTAAAAAAGTAGCTTGTTTATTTTTTTCTTTCCTGAGAAAGAGGACAAGTGCTACGTTAGTTTTTCAAAAGTCTTACGTAGACTAGACTTGAGACACGAAGTGTGACTGTAAAACCGACTGGTTGTGGGTTCGATCTCCACTCGAGGAGATGAAATATTTACTTAAATTTATTACATATTTATATTTATTTAGTTGAGTTCTGCCACTCAACACGCAATGCCTTCAGAATTCGGCAGAAAGTGGGGAACGGAGTGTCTTAACACTAGGTTCCCTCTGCCTACCGTGCTGTGTGCGGGATAAAACGTGAAGTTGATTTTTATTTCTTACGTAGACTACTTCCTCACATTTCACTTGCTGGTTACGTCACGTACTACATCCATGTTTTCCTTTAATTTAAATTTTTCTAAGTTCAAATTATTATTAAATTTTATTATTAAATTAAGTTAACATAGTACTGATATTTGATCTCCATTGTTTCTAATGTTAAGTTTATTAATAAAGTTACTTAAAAGTTTGATAAGTCTTTTAATTTCATTGTATTCGATGATAGTTCAAAACTGTGCCATACATGTTCAAAGCTACCCCGGAAGGAGGGCAGCTTTGAACATTTGACTACTGCTACTAAAATTGATATTGCACCTTTAACTTATGTATTTTTTTACATATGATGCTACGATTGTGTGGCACAATAGTTGGACTAAGCATTGTGAAATAGTAAAGAACTTAAAAACTGTAGGATTTTTAGATATGACACAAAGTTTAAAAATCGTTCGAATGTGCCCCCCTCTCCCCTATATATTATATAATTAATATAATTTATACATTTAATAATTTTGAGAAACAGCAAGCACTAACAAGGCTGCTTTTGAGGACGAAATTGACGGCAAGGGCGCCCCCCGTTGGAATCACGCCTATACTTGCGGCCGTAAACGAAGCGTTGAATTATTTAAAATTTATATTTTCTCAAAAAGTATACGTCCAAATTACATGCTATAAAAGACAAAGCATTTCTTCATAAAAAATCCTTGATGATGGAATAACTTTCGTTCGTAAGTTTCTAAATCTTTATCAAATAAAAAACGTTGAAATATCACCTTGCAATTTTCAATTATTTTTTTATCACAAAATATCTTATTGTGACTTATTTATAAGAGATAGATATAGCGTATCACGGTCTTTTTTTTAAACTAATAAAATAGAACATTTCTTCCATACAATATACTGACATATATTTTACTATATTTAAAGCAATCCGACGGCGTTCATTATTATAGTTATTTCGTTATTAAAGGCTAACTAATACGTACACTATAATATTACATAACCTACAGCACTTCTGGAAAAACGTAGCTTTCAAACAAAACCAAAAATAAGTAAATCGGATCAGTAGATCCAGAGATCTTAGCGTTTAAACAAACAAACAAACACCTCTTCCGCTTTATTATATTAGTATAGATAAAATATATGTATAATATATATTATACGAAATATTTTCTAACCCACAGAATATGAAAACGCTGTGAAGAAATTGTCTCAAGGCAATGTCGATTTCACCGAGTCTTTTCTTTATGTTAGTATATATTTAGATAGTTTATGATACCTTGGCAACGTAGTGTCTTTACACTAAGTTTTCATGTTCCCTCTTCCTTCCCTGCTATGTGTGAGATACAGTGTGAAGCTAAAGAAAAGAAAAAAGACCATCCATATTTTTATATACATAATTGACTTTTAGCCCTCATTTCTTTTCCGCTCCACGCCCACGCTCCACGCATCCCATAGATAGCAAGGATAACATGTACGCAGAGAGTTACTCCGACCTTGTGTAGAGTTACTCCGTTCTCCACTTCTTACTAAATTTCGAAGCCATAATTGTATTTTGAGGCGGAACTCATTTTGTCTACTAAAACGAAAAAAAAATCATTCCCATAAATTGCCTTAATTGTTTTAAATTAATGTGAGATAAAGAATATATTTTTTTTTGTTTTATTGGATTTACAGGCTGCTTCCAGTTTGAATCCAGGAGCTAGTGTTATTTATTCACCATTTAGTTTGACTTTCTTGCTGGCACAGCTAGCACTTTATGCATCTGGTATATCTTTAAATCAACTTCTATCGGTGATAAATCTAAGTCAATCTTCGGTACGTATATATTTATACTTCCATATTAATATTTTTAAACTGATGAGTTGGTTTAATTGAATGCGCTAATCTCATTAATTATTAGTTCAAATTACAAAATGATTTTTGTGTTGGGTAGTCTTTCTACCGAGTAAGGCTATATGCTATATAACAACACGTTAATCGTTTAATTATAACTCACTGTGCTTGCGGATACAGAGTTATCATGGACGCTTAGAATGGGTCTCGTATCATACACAAAAATAATAATAAAAAATCAGCTTCGCGCTGTATTCCGCACTCAGCAGGGTAGGCAGATGGAATCTAGTATTAAGACACTCCGTTCCCCACTTTCCGCCGAATGCTGGAAGGCAGGGCGTGTTGATGACTGGCGGAACTCAGCGCCGCGCTTTGCCCCGACACCAAAGCGAAGAAATGGAAATATACATTTAAATAAATATTTCATCTCCTCGAGTGGGGATCGAACCCACAACCGGTCGGTTTTGCAGTCACATCTCGTGCCGCTGCGCCACGACCGGTCTCTATAATTAATATTAAGTATATTATTTATGTTATTATGAGTAAAATCGTTCTTCTAGTTTATTATATTGAATAAAGCGTGAAAATTATGAATTGATCGATGTATTTGTGCCAACCATTAAGGTAGGGTTGCCTCCCGGTGTCAACGGTAGGTAAACTAGCGGTAAACCATAGTCAATACTAGTAAATTTTTAGTGCCATAGATGTCTTCTTAACACTAGCATTGTGTTTTATCTAACACAATAATTGTTCTGTAGTAATGCTAATATATAATTAGTTATATTAATATTATTTTTAGATACGTTCTACAATTCCTAAATACCTGACAGATCTTAATACACAAACTAATGTCAACTTCAGTCTAGCTGAAAAGGTGTATGTTAATTATAACTACAAATTAAGTAAAAACTTTTTGAGGGACACCAAGAATATATTTTTTTCGGAAGCCAAAAATTTGGATTTCAGTCAGCCTATTGAAGCGGCAAAAGAAATAAACGATTGGGTAAGATTAAACATTACAATGTATTTTATTAATTTGAGGTCATCGTGGTATGTTGGGACAGCGTAGGTTTGAGCGTAAACGTGACGATTATGTATTCGATTCATGTTTGGGGATATATTTTCTTTCCGATCCCTTGAGTTCGACCTCAGTGGTAAGTGGACAAGCAATATGTCAAAAATTGGATATGCATGTGGCCCGGTGAGTCTTAACACTGGGTTCTGTCTACTTACCCTACTATGCTGGGAAAGGCTTGAAGCTAAAAAAAAAATTAACATTGTATTCTAGTATATTAAAACAGGTATTATAATTCATTAATGAATGGCTTTATAAAATTATAAAATTGTGTATATATACAGGGTGTAAGGCGATCAACGGATAGACGTTTGTCTATGGATAAAGGACCTCAGTATCTATCCATTTCACCCCTATGTATGTCAGACGATTTTCAGTTGTTCGGCATATATTTTATAATTGTTGAAAAAAATCTCATTCTTGAACAAAAATTGCCAAATACAGCCCGATTGTTGAGTTAAAGTGTGTAAGTGTGTAGACAGTTTTAAAGAATGTAGCGAAAAAAAATACTAGTGGTTTTTTCCAGACTCTAATTTTACTCTAATCAGGAAACAATAAAATACTATTATTCTTATTACGAGAATTGACTCCATTTAAATCGATTTTTTACTATATTTACAAAAGTGTTTGCACTTACTACCAGTCTACTATAACCAGATATTACTTAAAATGTACTTTAATCAAAATGTAGTTAAATCACGTATTTCTTACTTGGAACATAACCGGAATATTTATAATTTATCTTAACAACTTGATTGGTTCTACTAAGATATTTTTCTATAATTGCTGAAATTTAGGCATAGTTTATTGCGCCGCTGAGTGAGATGACAATATTTGACGATCTTCATCTTTTGATATATTCCGACTGTGGTTGACAAAAGTCACGGATACTTATTTATACAATTATTGGATATATTTTTTCGATAAATATTTTTTTCCCTTTGATAACAAATATACATTTTTTTACATAGGCAATGTTTTATATGATTATTTAATTCTATCCAAATGAAACTTTTAGTGTTCGTTCTTTATACTCGTATGTATTTAAAGTTTTTAAAGCAGACAGTAAAAACAAATTACTTATGAAATATTCTTTCCACAGCGTGTGAAAGTTAATATTAACCACCACCTAAGTGCAGCAGTCAATTTACGGCCTGTGCAGAGATAACTTTACTATATCTTAATATTGGTACAATATATATATATACAGGTGTAAGGCATATTGGTATTAATAATATCTGGTTATATTAGACTGGTGTAAAAAGGGTAAAAAGTCGATTTCAATGTAGTCAATTCTCATAATAAGAATAACAATGTCTTACTAGTTCATGATTCGAGTATTTTTTTTACATGTTGTCATTGAGTTGTGCCTATGAAACTTACTATTCGTCGATACTTTTGAAATATTACATTACACAAAAGGCCTACTATTGAGCAATGTTGAGGAAAAAAATCACGAGCACAGACTCAACAGCAGGGCTGTATTTGCCAATTTTCTTCAAGAATTCGATTTAAAAAAAAACATTAATTCTTCAATATCTACCGAACAACTGAAAGTCGACTGACATACATGAGGGTGAAATAGATAGGTAGGGGAGAGGTGGCATGAAAGAGCCAGTTTACTAAACGAAGCAAAAAAATATACTTTTATTTAAAGAAATTAAGTTTTTTTTCTCTCAAATTATTATTCATTTATTAAACTAGATAATTTCATACGAAATAAGCTTTAAATACAATAAAAAAGCAATAAAATATTCATTTTAAAAAAATGTGTCATTTGGCTCTTTCATAACACTTCGGTATTGAAAGAGCCACCAAAAGTTATGAAAGAGCCAGTCTTATATTATGAGATGTAATAGTGAAAATTATGCTAAATAATAACAATGCACTATTAAATAAAAACAATTTAATAATCCTTATTAAAAAGTAATGTTTTTTAAAATTATATTAATCATTTTAAGTAAATAATTCTAACAATATCATATTATTTAAACCAATCATATTATATTATTTTATTTATATTCTTTTTTTTATATTTTAGAGGCGGATAGTTCTTTTATTAATAAAAAGCATGAAAATTTAACTAAATAATAAATTAATAATATCTTCTCAAAAACAACATACTTAAATTGTGAGATCTTTTTTTTTAAATATTGCTCCATGCAATTATCACTATTTTTATTTGTATTGGACATTGTTTTGTTTCAATCTACTTTCTTTTTTACTTCAGCCAATATGATAGAATCAATCATCTCTTTCAAGGCCCATCCACCCGGCTCTGTCATAACTTATTCTTTAAAAAAATATAACCTTCAAAATCACAACGATATCAATACTTTTGAAACTCAGTTTTAATCCAGTTACAAGGCCAAATATATACATAAACTCGATCCACAATCCAAGTACCTATATTCGTTTACAATGAAATACTAAAAAACAACTCAAATGAGGTAAAGAAGTTACTTTTGAGAGCCAAAAACTTCAACTCGACATATCGGCGTCCGTTGGTTGCGAAGATGTGTAAAATTTTTGTGGGTGATGGGAAATCAGTGTTGCCGTTTAAAAATAAAATATTTTGTCGAGTCCGTTCCTAAAGTACCATAATATTGCAGGTGGCTCTTTCAAAATCTGGCTCTTTCATGCCACTTCTCCCATACTGAGTTCCTCCATCTATTTATAACCGTTGATCCGTCGATCGCGTGACATATACCTGTATATACAAGTATTGTAATGCACATGCGTATATAAAATCATCCGTCATACATTCCCTCAATTCATACCATCACTTATTCAAACATACATGAACTACTACTACCAATCCTACTTTAAGCTGACAATCATAATCTCACGCGCAACATGTCATAATAACGAGAAAGATGTGTCAGCAGTTAGGAGCCTGTGAAACACACACCTATTTATATTAAAGGAGAGACTTTACAGATACAATACTATATTTCCTTTTGTTCTCAGGTGAAAAATAAAACAAATAACTTAATTCAAGACCTGGTTTCACCTAGTTCTCTCTCGAGGAATACTCGTATAGTACTCGCAGATGCAATTTATTTCAAGGTTAGTTATTTATTACAAGCTTTTTGTTGTTATCAACATTTATAGTGTTAGTGTATGTGTTGTAATCTTGTAACTTAAATTGACTCACTTTCTAGCGTCCGATTCAGCTAAAATTTGATTTACGATTTTAATTCTGATGATAATAATTACATATGATCAATATTGTAGTTTATCTAAAATGGTCGCCTATAGAAATTCATACAAATTTTTGCACATCCTACCTAGTATGGGTAACAAATGAAAGAGCTTGATTTGTAACATTCAACAGACCATAAAAAAAAATCTAGAAAGCTTAGTTTTAGAAATTTTCATTAATTCATATTTTATTTCAATAGTTTATTGTTTTATTTTGATTAATTAAGTCATTATCTACTAAAACCTTTTTTCTTCTTTTTCTAAACTCAAACTAAACTATACCTACGGATTTTCTTATTTATTTAAAAAAAATCTATATATCTATATTGCAGGCCAATTGGAAGTTACCTTTTAAAGTTCGTAATACTCGTGAAACTATTTTTTTTGCTAACGAAAATAAAAATGTAACAGTAAAAATGATGAACCAAGTGGGATATTTTCAATATGCAGATATCCCTAGCCTAAATATTCAGGTAATTTACACTTTACATAGTTGTTGCGATTATTAAATAAAAAAAAATATTTATAATTTTTTTCGTTCATTTAAATATTCGACGCTGTATTTTTTTACAGGCAGCTCAATTGCAATATAAGAATCCTGGCTTTTCATATTTGGTACTTTTACCAAAATCATTAAACGGACTCGGTGATCTTTTGGAAAAAATAAGAAAAACTTCTAATTCAGTCTTACAAGATGTATTAAGTAATGTAAAAATTCAGAACATTAATCTTTCCTTACCATCAATAAAAACTACTACATCGACAGATATTAAAGAAGTTTTAGAGAAGGTGACCAAAGCACGCTATATTTCTTGTTTTTTGAAATGATAAACGATATTGCTTCTATTATAAACGCGAGATTACATTTTTATATAAAAAAAAAATTAATCAAATCAGCTTCACGCCGTCCCGCACACAGCAGGGTAGGCAGAGGGAACCTAGTGTTAAGACACTCCGTTCCCCACTTTCTGCCGAATTCTGGAGGCATTGCGCGTTGAGTGGCAGAACTCAACGCCGCGCTTAACCTCGACACCAGAGTGAAGAAATGGAAATATAAATTTAAGTAAATATTTCGTCTCTTCGAGTGGGGATCGAACCCACAACCAGTCGGTTTTACAGTGACACCTCGTGCCGCTGCGCCACGACTGGACTCACATTTATATTATATATAAATAATAAAAATACAATGAAATATAAAAAAAAAAATAGTTTTTCAGTTACGATATTTCTTATCATTTAAAGTAAGTTAATATTAACAATATTTCTATAAAATTACAAAGGATATTACCCTCTGATCAAGATTATATTTATTTTGCAGTTTCACCATGTATCTCGCAGGCAACAGATAAGGCAGAGAGTAATGAGTTTTAGGACACTTCGTCTTCCATTTTCAGCTCGAATTTGAAGCATTATGTATTGATTGACGGAAATCTCTGCACTTTTCTTCTAACCAGAGCAGGACAATAAAACTTCACGAGAGTGGAGATCGGATCAACAGCTAACAAGAATACAGTCAAACTATGTTCCACTATATCAGCATGGCTTTTAAGATACGAGTTGAAATAAAGTAAAGTATAAAAGTAAATTAAAATAAAATTCTTGTTTTATTTTTCAGTTAAATATAACTGCGTTATTCGATCCAAATACTGCTGGTTTAAATGGTATATTTGAAGTGCCAGAGAAATTAGGAGTTAGTTCCGCTATACAAAAAGCCGCTATAATAGTTAACGAATCAGGATCGGAAGCTGCTGCAGCAAATGGTACGTTGTTAATGTTTTATTAAAAACTTAAACTTATATTTAAAATGTTTACTAAAATCCGTTAAAAAATGTATATAAAATAAATATAAATGTTTAAAAATTCGATGTAACAAAATTTACTCGCTTTGAATAACGTAGTTATTAAAAATTTAATACAGACTTTAAAAAAAATAATGCATACGTTAAAAAGTACAAAAGTATAAAATTACCATCTTATACTTTTTGTACTTTTTGTTTTAAGAGAAAGATATTTTTACAATTTAATTTACTGTTAAAATCCAAAATGACAAAATGTTTACCGAGTTCATTTATCTAGTTTATTTTTTTAGGGTTCGTATTTTATTCCGCATATTGCAGGGTAGGTAATGAGAAAGTGATAAAACACTCAGTTCCTCACGTATCGCCCAAGTTTCGAGGTATTGCGTAGTGACGGAAGACAACGCCGTCTGTCTGGTAACAACTGGAGTAAAAAAAAAAAACAACTCAGTTACTCCTAGTGGAAATCAGAGAAATAATCGTCGACACTGCGCCATTGTAGCACAATAGCCTATATAAAAAAAGTCAAAATTGTATTTTATTTTCAGCTATCATAGTTGGTGTAACAGCAGTTCTACCCGCACCATCTATAGTATTCAAGGCAGATCATCCATACATTTATTTCATTCTATACGACAATACACCACTATTCTGTGGAATATTTGCTGGATAAAAACAATGTGCAACAAAATTATTAAGAAGCTTTATAATTTATCTTTCTACTTATTTGTTTACTAGTTTACAGTGATAATAAAAATTGTATGATCTTAAAAAACACAATCAAACCAATTATAGTTAGAACATTAAAAATTAAACAGTTAAATTAGTTTTTTAATTACAAAATACATTAGTCTTTAAAAAAAAATTGAAGAACAAATTATAAGATAATGTGAATCAATAATTATAAATAGTATATAAAGTACGACCACTGAATATGTTACATTGATGTTAAGATTTATATAATTGTTACACTGTAAATGTGGTGGTTGTGGCTTCGATTTCCACTCAGAGCCATTAGTTGTATACGTCAAGCTAGGTTCCCCTGCTAATTCTTCTTCTTATCCTGTCGCCATCTACTGCTGAACACATGCCACCCTCATCGAGCGCAAATTATACCGGTCTTGGGCTTCTCGCATGCATCCGATGCCAGCCACCTTCTTTAATTCGTCTGTCCATCGTACTGCACGACGACCTACGTTTGCGATAAAAAATCCTTTATGAAACCTCTGTGGTGCACAAAAATTTTTAATATTTTAATTTTCCCGCTGTGATAACGAAGTAAAGCGTGGCGTTGAATTTCGTCATTTATCACGCAATGCCTCGAGAAATGGAGAACGGAAGTATCTTAATCGAAACAGAGTGCCTTAATGCTTGGTTCCTAGGTTCCCGCTGCTTACCCATGCAGAATACAGCGGGAAACTAAAAAAAATAGAGATTTGCTAGAATAATTTATATGACCGGTACTCTTATATAGTACTCTACTACTATTAATAATACTATATAAAATATACTACTGATACTGATGACTACTGATGATAGGGCCAGGACATTAATAGTGGAACTGGTCAGATTTTACTGATCTCTGATAAAATTTATAGATCCGAGCACAGTCTATCTACATTACATGTTGAGTGATGGAACTCAACGCCGTGCTTTGCTTCGTTACCAAAGCGAGGACATGAAAATATTCAAAATTTCATTTACTCGAGCGGGGATCGAACCCACAACCTGTCGCATTTACAGTCGCACGCTTGTGCCCCTGCGCCACCACTGGCCTCAAATTGGTTATATATTTTCATTCATAGATTTTTTTTTAATTTTCAGCAATAGTTATTAATAGGATGTCAGCTGTAATGCCACTGCCAGACACTATAGTCTTCAACGCGAATCATCCTTATGCACATTTCATAATGTATCAAGATACTCCACTTTTTTCTGGGATATTTACGGGAATATAAAAAAATATAAATAAATTATTAATAATACTTACGGACAATTATTGTATTAAATTATATAATTTGGAATGGCAGTAATTATTATTTATGTTAATAACATTAGATTTTTTTTAGTAAATAAAAACTTATTGATTTATACTTTTATATGTATTCTACAAACGTTAACATTTTGAAATTGTATTTATATATACTATTTCACAGTAACAATATTCCAGACACATGACTTATTGCTATCAGTATACAGAAAATGGAAAGATATTATTTTCTCCCTTTTATAGCTTTTATGGCTTACATAGGCTAAGTAAGTAATGTATATAAAAGTAGTTACTGTCTAAATAAATATTTACATTCCTTTCTTAACTGTTTGTACATAATTATAAAAGCAATAATTTAATAATAAATATTTACACATGTTGCTATATATGTAAATTATTTAATATTGAAGCATAACTTGTTGCTAATTTTTTTTTATATTATATCTAGTTGTCTTATTAATGAGTAAGATATATAGAGTAAGGTTTTTTGTAACACTGTTATTATACGTTTATGTTCTATATTTTACCGTATAGGGTAAACTGGGAAATTTACCCCAATGGGATAGATGCCCCATTTCTTAAAAATCCTACTTAAAAAAGTAAAAAAATTGCCATAACTTTTGTAAATACGTTCTATATGTGCCCCCCCATTCTTCTGAAACTATAATCTGTTACGGGCGGTGTATTATTTTCTCTTTTATAAGCGAAAATTTGCAACGGACACTAAAAATGCTTGAACATTTAACATATATGTAAATATTCATTGATTTGTAACTGCCATTTGTACCATTGGTTTATATTTTTTTTATTTTATCATGTTGATAGAATAGACCACTAAAACCACATTTAGGAGACAATAATAGATTTTTGTATTTATTTTTCTTAATTTAAAAGAGCTCCTATCCAAAGCTAAAAGTCTTAATCGCCTCGAATTTTTATTTTATATAGAAAGAGCATCGTAAATAGTTTTGTATCGTGGCTGTTTGGATGTTTATTATTAGATATTCTAATATATTTATGGATAGGTGCCGACAACAAATGTGTATGTACTTAATTTATTCGTTGACTGACTGGTAGAGTAGAGCGTAAAAGCTAGAAGCAAATTCGGTCGTAAAACTTGTTGTCTGTTGTTGTTGTTGTCTTGACAACAGCTTTTTCAGCAGGTTCTTTGCGCCTACACTGTAAAGTTCAAAATCAAAAAAATAAATAAGATAACATATTTTTTTATGGTTACCTATCCTATTCATCCTAAAATAATACTTCGTACCCATTTTTAATACATTTAAGACATTATATGTAAGTTGGAAGGACTTGCTAACGTAATTTGTTCTTTTGTGTAAGAATCGAACCAACAACACCTCTTTTTTTAGCTTCATGCTATATCCCGCACGCAGCAGGGTAGGCAGAGGAATCCTGGGAACCTAGAGTTACAACAACGTTCCAGTCCAAGTTGATCTTTTATAAAATCAACAAGATGCCTGTTACTTAGGGAGAAATCAAAAGCAGTTTTAAAAACAAAAAACTTGTATAGTAACTTGTATATTATAAGAGCGGTTGGACTTAAACGTTTCATACGATATGATCTTGCTTTAATTTTTTTATAGAGGTTGATCAACTTTTACTACAGTACAATTATAATATGTACATATATATTCATTATGTAGTTGAACTTTTGTTGTGTGTCTGATTTTCTAGAACTTTCTTTTTCTTTCAACACTGCAGCTTGCCTGACCAGAGCGATGAAAAAACATTTTAAATTAATTAAAATATTTGATAATAAATACGTTTTGCAACTTTGCTATTTGTTTACAGTAGGTGATAAGCATTTTATTCTTTACTCTGTGCCGAATTTTCAAAATATTGTGTGTTGAGAAACAAAACCGAATACCGTGCTTTGTTTGAGAAAATTAAAATAATTCATTCTCCTGAATGGAAATCGAATCCGTAACCGTCACTTATTAATCGCCTTATGTAAGAAAAAGGTTATGTAAGAAAAATTCCACTGTATTTTTTTTTTTGTTTGTTACCTCAGAACTTTTGACTAGGTGAACTGATTTTGACTATTCTTTTATAATTTGAAAGCTAGTGCCTCCCGTGAGGTCCTATTTTAATTTGGTCTATTTCTCACAAGAGTATCTGTGAGAAAATGACGTAAGTCTTAAATTTGCAGTTGCAAAACTTACAAAAAGAGATGTTCTCAATTCGCCCAAATATATTTTATGTATGTTCTTATCAATATGCCAAAATGTTAGTTTGCCCAAAAATTATACCTATTTAAAATTGTTTTTATATATAAAACAACCACTACCTACTGATTTTAGAAGCATCCTTTTATGATTTTAGGTGATGGGTCTACCTATAATGTATTATTGCAACGCACTTAAGATTTCTAATGTAAAAATTATTAAAACCTTAAGTTGCATTTTCGTAATTCTCATAAGAATATACAATTGAATGTTTGAAAAAAAAAACAACTTATCGATATTTACAATTAAATCGTAATTATAAATTTAAATTATTAATTAAGATAAAATTATTATTATGGGTATTTAACAATGTTATAGAATATTTTTAAACATTTTTAAAGTGTTATTCCACACTTAGGAAAGAAAAATACTTATTTAGAAAACGTACAAAAATTTGAACGTAGCGGGACTCGTACCCGCGCCTCCTGGAAAGCCACCAGGCGCTCTGACTACTGAACGTATGGCACAGTAGTCAGAGCACCTGGTCGCTTTCCAGGAGGAAAAACATTCTTTTTATTCTTTCACTATAAAACATAAATATATTCTTTAGAGGTTACCTAGTCTTTACTAAGATGGCAGCTCTGTTCTCGCATTTACGTCTTTGACTTCCGAATAATATGTACCTCAGAACTTTTGACTGAGTAAACCAATTTCGATGATTCTTTTTTTATTGATTCTGATTGATGAGGTCCGGTTGAAATTGAAGAAGTCGGTTTTTTTTTCGTTAAAAATTATAATTATGTTAGTTTTCCTACAAACATTGTTTTATATCCATTATAAAAATTATCCTATAAGTTGCATTAGTCTTTGAACTATGACCAAGTTAAAATTCATTCACTGCCATCCTGTAGGTAGCTATCAGTATTTAAATTAATTTGTATTTTTCGGTTTTTAATATTTTAATATTTAATTTTTAAGGAAACTATGCAATGAAAACCGGAATAAAACAACTGTAACTCCACACCCTAGGCTATCACCATACAAAAAAATCATTAACTTCTGTAAGATAGTTTTTGCGTCATTGGCGAACAAACAAACAGACAGTCAGACAAAAATTCTGCAGATTTTTTTAGCTTCTAAACTAAAATAACAATAATATTATGCTTTGAGTGGTTACTATTTTGTTAACAAATAATATACTCCAGGGACGGTGATATACTTTTATTATCAAAAAGAAATAAATTTTACACTTTTAAATAATTTATATTTAAAAGAACATCTACTAATACTACCCCAACGTCCCACACAAGGGTCCACGCTAACGGTAGCTAGGGCACGAGAAAGAGGAACCTATTTAATTCGCGCCATCTCAAGATACCTTACTTATTATTATTATGTTTCTCTTTCATAATTCTCGAGATCAAAAGAACCCAGTCTTTTAGAAGGTTTGCATGGAGACACAGATTCAACACGTAGAAACCCTTAGAGAATGACATTTTTTTTACTGTGACTTATTATCCGAGATTCATCTCTGGGAAACCACAGGCCCAGAGATGGTTACCGGACAATGCGTAAGAACTATGAAGTATATGGAAAACTAAATTGGAGTTATAAAATTGAAAATTGAAGAAGACTAATGGCCAATAAAGGCAAGTCAGAGACGGTGATTATAATTGTTCTCCGGAGGACTAAAGTTCGCGGGGTCGTTACTCCTCAACACCAAGCTACAAGTTTCCCTGTGGGCTTATTATTTAAGTTTTTGAGAATGGATGCTTTTTCCACTTACACTGACATTCACAAACTTACAAAAATTACTAAACGTGTTTATGTGAAACTCTAGAGTATTGTATCTTATACAGGGTGGAAGAGGCAGCGCTCCATTTACGGAAACAGCATATAGGTTAAAATATTCCAAACCTATACCTAAAGAAATTAATCAAGATGCCTCGACAGTTTGGACGTAGGATTTTTTTTTCATTTCACAATTTTTATCCATACCTGTATTTCGTGTGACGCGATTACGTATAGATCCCAATAACGTAAACACTTACTACTACAAAAATACTACTAAAGGTTAAACAACTTTGAACTTTATCGCCAATACCTAAGACTTGATTTCGGAATGAGGCGTGTGCGGCGTCCTTACAAATGGCGTTTTATTTTATAACGACAATTTTATTATTTATTTCGTTTGAAAAAATATCTTTTTCATTTTTGGGAATTTATTTTTTTCTGATTTATATTAGGCTTCTATAGAGTAGTTAAAACTGTGGTTTCATTTAATGTGGTGCTTGCACTTCCACCCTGTATATCAGAATAATACAAAACCAAAATTTTATGTGATTTTAAATAATTTAGCTACAATATAACAATAAATTTATGCGGGCGAAGCCGCAATATTCCGATCCGTTTGGGGCGCTAGTCACACATATATATTGAATACAGCAACATAGACAACAACATACACAGCATTATTTTTATAGACTACTACCATATTACATAATTGAAGCGGATTTTTTCTTTGGAGGAAAATTTTAATTCTCTACACCGTTGCTTTAAGGTATCAATTTGTAGTGAATTCCTATAAGTACTAAGTTCCGGTTGAACTTAGTTCCCGAGTTAGACAGGACAGGTAGCTTTAGTATTATACAGGGGTACCAAACTACGATCATTTTTATATTATAAATATTATATTAATATTATGTACAAGTTATAGAATATTGACCTTATCACAGCGGAATTAGAAAATGGTAGATACCTACTTATTATATATCAGTTATAATTCAGAGGATATTTTTCTACTTCACGTTTTTTATATCTTGTAGTTAGATAGGCAACGAGAATATGTAGTCCATTTTTCACTCCCATTCGAGACATCGTAAATGAGCAGAGCTACTCAAGGATGACTAGGTGGGAAATATAAAATATTTTATTCTCTGAGTAGGGATCAAATACAAAATCAATGATTGCTTACATTAAATGAGTACTTTAGTACCTTTAATTTTTTGGGAACAACTTACGTACAAACAGTAATAAATAGAAGTAGTATAGCAAGAGTCTTAAAGTCGGAAATGAAATTACGAGCGGCAATTAATATGATCGCAAAAACAGTGATGCATCACTAGATTATCTCTGGTATACATATAAATATTTACAATTTACAACTATTATAGACCTCTATAAAAATGCATTATTAATTAGAAAATAAATATTTTAATAATTATAAAAATATTTATATAATAAATAGGACTTAATATGTTGGCGGATTAAATGTGCAAGAATATTTTTTATTAATTGATTAATTTAAACATACAATATACTTATTAAATTAAAAGTTCTAAATTAAAATATAAGAATTAACTAGAAATTTTCAATCTAGCCTAGACCAAAAGTTGATCACATCTGGCTGGTTCATTTAGGTTCAGTCAACCCTATGTGGCCGATGCAGTCAGTAGTCGTGCTCCCGCTGATCGACAAAGGTATGTTCAATTATAATAATCAATATAATAAAAAATATATATATATGTTTCTATTTATAATGTGATAATTAATCTTAGAATTAATATTTCCATTAATTTGTAAGTAATTTCTTCATATTGTGTAATTAGCAATAGAAGATTAAATTTTTAAGTTTATAGGGCTTAAATTGGCAAGAATGGTTTCATAAAAAATGCGTATAGCATAATGAAACTTATATACTTATAGTGTAAAATTAAGTATTGTAATTAGCTGAGTAATTAAATGCTCACTTCAGACTATTTAAAAGTCATCTTTGTCACTAATAAATAAGCAATTCTGTATATAACTGATAAAAAAAATTCTTGCCGGTTCTTTTCAAGTCAGGCAATAACTTAAGTTAACTGGTAGTAAAATATTTTAAATTAAAAATATAACCTACTAATTTTGATGAAAGTTATAACTTTGTCTTCGAATTTAATTTAAAAAATAAGTATTGAGAGCTAATATCTGTAAGTCACATTTAGAAAAACTTAATATTATGTAACTAGCAACAACTAATATTATGAAACTTCAAACAAATTCCCATTTTAACTGGAAATTTGATTAGTTTAAGGTTAGTAAATATTGTTCTAAATTTTTTATCATTTTAATAACAACCTCAAATGAAGATTGTAGATAAAGTTAATTATCAACGTTATAATATATAGAAAGTTACAGTTATTGACTAGAAGTTCTAAAAAAGAGTCATATAATATATATATTTTTCTTTAATATTTGCAGATGCAGTGCTTTCTATGTATGACGTACCTGATGATCATCGCAACGGCTCATCCACCGAAAATTAGGGAACGGACCAATTATCACGAAAAGCGATCCATTTTCAATGATGTCATTCAATCATTGAGAATGAGAAGTCAAATACCTGAAGACATCGATATAAACGATGAGAATAATATTGGTCAAAATTATGATAAATATAACCACGAATCCATGGATATCCCAAGTGATGTCGACTTTATGCCGCGAAGGAATGACAGAATTGAAATGCCCCCCATGAAGTATAGATTTCCCAAAAGCTTAGAAATTAATGGTACAGACAATGCTGAAAAACGTAAGGAAGACATTGTTTTATATGTTCATACACCTGTTGAGTACGAATTTAAGCCAACTCCGAAACCTAGGAAAGCAAAACCAACTAGAACAACGTCAAAAATGAAGATAAATCAAAATGATGATGAGAATTATGGAATTAAAAATACTATGGCAGGTCAAAGTCAGATAGGTAATCGAGAATCTCAAACTGTTGTTAAACCTACGGTTATTGTCAATTTCAGAGGAACAGTGAGGCATTCAGAAAGTGATGTACGTCTTGAAAGAAAACAAAAGGGTAATGAAACTGTTAATCCCCAGAACCTTTTTAATATAAATCAAGAAATTAAAGTTGAAGGCATAAGCCATTTGAGTAGAAAGCTTAAAAGAATTCCGTCCAGAGTGAAAAATAATGTTAATATCGCTAGAGATGCTTCCGAATCAGAAGAGGATATGATGATGTGTGAAACGTCGTCGTCTAAAGAAAAGGATGTTTCGAATGGCAAATACAACGTGTTACAAATATTACTTACAGTTTAAAATTTACGTGAAAGAATTTACCTGACAGCAATTTACCCTGACGGCAAACCTTTCTTGACAAAAATATGTTAAATTAGATTGTTTATGGTTTGTTCTATATATTTTCTTGATATTTCATTGTAATTTGATATTTTTAATCTACCATTTTTTAAAGTATCCCCATAATAATAAAATGTGGTGGACAACGTAATTCAAAAATATGTTGTCCACCACATTTTTGATTTATTCTCTGTCACCAGCTGTATGTGTACCGTATTCCTAATCTAAGGATTAATTTAACTTTCAAGAATTGATTATTCTGAAGACAGATATTTGGACTGCGGATATAAGATATATTTAATAAACGGATTGAGTTATTAAGGTCAGTCTAAAGTAAATTAAAATCATTAAGCTACACGTTAATAATATTTTAAATATTTTTAAGTAGGTACAATTAAAAAAATATAAATTGTTGTATTGTAATTAAAATCTGTATCGCAAGTTATAGTATAAATGAAAAAAAAAAATTGAACCTGTTTTAATTATATAAATGTCAATCACTGTCGGTTTTGTGTGTTACATTAATTTTTTTTTGTTTACATTATTTTAAAAAACTATTAGTCTGGAAAATACAGTTTAGGGAAGTACCGTAAGCTATTGTTGAAATAATATTTTTTCTATTGAAAAAAAGAAAAAAGATTTATTAAAAGTTAGTGTTTTTTTATACAATACCAGTTCAAAATTAAGAATCTGATGTATGAGAAAGCACTATACTAAGTGCTATAAAAAATCTCGGACACAAAAAGTTCTAAAAAGTAAACAAACAACAAAAAAGGAGCTGATAATCTAATGAGTTTACAATACTTACCGATTAAGGTACCTTTTCCACAAAAAAATACTAAATGAAAATCGTTCATCCATTTGTGATCTACGAAGCCACTGAGAAACAGTGTAAAAAAACAATAAATTGATACTATTCAGGTCTAAAAAAAATTAAAATAAAAATGTATAGTACCCCTTACAGGATATTTTAATTTATACTCAAATACTTTTTATTCAGTTATGACGTGTAGAGACCAACCTACGTTTCAACTAAATTTGTAGTTGTCTTACCATTTAAGTTCAAATCCCGTTAGATGATTTATTGTATTTGTTAAAGCTCAAAAAGGCTACATTCGTGGTTTAGTCATATAGAGTCATAAAGAATCCTTTGGAGGCCATCGTGGCATCCTCTGGTAAAGCAAAGCGTGCTGTTAAGTTCCACCAATCAATAAGTAATACGTGCAGAATTCGGGAGAAAGTGGAGAATCAAAAAGTCTTAATGGAAATGGAGCATCTTAACATAAAGTTCCTAGGCAAAATAGAACAAATTAAATTTTAATATTTCGGCCGTCATAGCGCAGCGGCACAGCGTCTGGCAGTAATTGCGACAATTGTAGGTTCAATTTTCATTCGGAGGAACGAATTATTTTATTTTCCTTGCTCTGGTACAAAGACTTCGGTTACCTTTCGGCTTCGGTCTGGGCATTGAGCTCCATTCATGTCAACATTTATTTCAATATTTCGTTACTGTATCCTCTAACTTTAAACGAGATATCGCCCTGCCTCTCTATACACTCTCTCTTACTTTGAATGATTTATATATAAAAGATAAAGGAATAATTAGTGTTTTTTGCAAAATTTTACTGACCTTTGAAAGGAATTTTGTAATTTCTCTTACATACATATGTAATTGTAAGATATGGTATGGTTCTTTGATTATAGCGTTCCGAGCGTGCCAGTAGAGCACATATCACTTCGCCAATAATTGTAAGATATGTGGAACCAAATTCGTATGTCACAACTGTATACATAAATTATCATAAAAAATGTAAGTAAATAAATAATAGCTTTGATATTAAGGTAAGGTAATCACAATATGACTAACGGTGGACACTGGTTGTGGATTTATCTGCTGTTTTATTAAAAAATATCTTAGTATTAAGTATGGCCTCCAGCGACGGTTGTGGCCCACAACTGTGGGATACCCTCGGGGGAATGATTTTATTTAATCTACTTTTAATTCCGGTTCTGATAGACAAATGCGACGTTAAGTTCCATCACTTACACGCAATATCTCAAAATTTCGGGATGAAATGAGAAAAGGAGTAATAAGGTGACCCTTGCCTACACGGTTATACGAGTTATAAGAGAAGAAGCGTGCTGCGTGTTTCTTTTAGTTCCGTCACTTAACACGCAATATCTCAAAATTTCGGGGTGAAATGAGAAAAGGAGAAACTAGGTGACCCTTGCCTACACGGTTATACGAGTTATAAGAGAAGAAGCGTACTGCGTTTTTCTTACAGTACGATACCTTAAAAATACACGAAGATTTATAATAACCTATCATAACTTCGTTTGAGGAATCTGTAAATTGTAAAATTATAATTATTTCATTGCCGTTCCCATAGTAGGTTATGAAAATCTCCTTCTAATGATAGCCGGCGCTTTTAGAAAACTATGGTACCCTAGTCACTTCTTGCAACTTCTTGCAAAATCTATATTGTCTCATGTTCAGTTTGACGTTTTTATGACATGCATAGCTGTACCATTCTTTTATATCCCACTTTTCTTCATCAATCTTCTTTATATTACTTTTTCAGTAACAATTCTTTTATGTTTTATTAATCTAGCATAGATTTTAATTTTTTTATTATTAATTTTCTAATTTATTCTTACTACCTCTTCTGTTTTTTATCAGCTTCTGTATTTATCAGCGAAGTCTGCCGCTATCAGCAACTCTATTGTCTCGAGGATTTTTAGGAATCGAATTATGATTTGAATAGTTGAGATAATGTTGATAACAATGTAAACTGTCAGAAAATGCGAAAAACAAACAGTTACAGTCGGCGAACTGTGAACCTCTCCCATTTTTAAAATCGGTTGAAAATGAAAACATCCTCTTTTTTGAAGTTGATTGAAAAGAAATGCAACGATGAGGAATCTCACTTCTGACACCCATTTTAACAATGTTTTTCCTTATAACTTTTAAAGTATAATTATATTTCGAGGTCAGTCGTGGCGCAGGGGTACAAAGTGTGACTGTAAAACCGACTGGTTGTGGGTTCGATCCCCACTCTAGGAGATGAAATATTTATTTAAATTTATATTTCCATTTCTTGCTCTGGTGTAGAGGACAAGCGTGGCGTTGAGTTCTGCCACTCAACACGCAATGCCTCCAGAATTCGGCAGAAAGTGGGGAACGTAGTGTCTTAACACTGGGTTCCCTCTGCCTACCCTGCAGTGTGCGGGATACAGCGTGAAGCTGATTTTATTATTATAATTATTT
>JAATLQ010006610.1:0-11278 GCA_013421005.1 Heliconius erato x Heliconius himera | reverse complement strand
GTAGTATTCGAAACAAAAATATTTTTTTTCACTAAGTCCAATGGCGTCCCACAGCCGCCATGATTATTTTTTATTAACGTCACCTATCTAAGAACACTTGGGCTGCTAATACAAATCTAACGACACCTCAAATATGTAAATCCGTTCAGCGGTTCTGGAGATACGAGGTAATAAAGAATATTACATACATACAAGATACGCGCGAAAAACATAACCCTTCCTTAGCAGTCGGGAAAAAGTAGCGGGCAATGTCGCGCAGGACCGAACTTTACACCACGCCAAGAAAAGAAGAAGAAAGCCAAAGTGTAGTTTAAATTAATTATAAACAGCAAATAATTACATAAAAATTAACAATATTTCGTGAATGTATGAAAATTTCTGCCCGTTCGTGTTGGTCATACTATGCCGCCCGAAGGCTAGGTCATTTCGAATCAGTGACATCTCCTTAGTTATTTATTAGAATGTTATTCAGTAAACTATAATTTCAATCTAGATAAAATGCTAAAAGTGACTATTATATTTACGTTCATAAGGATGAATATCAAGCAAGCAAGTTCATTTTGGGTGACGTTTTCTTAAAACAACAAACTTTGCAAACCATTGCTTAGCAACGTTCGGTTGTTATAAACATGGCAGAATAAATTGCATGTCAAATTGGAAAGTATTTTAATATATTTAGAATATATGTGTAATGTAATGTTATATAGCCTATAGCACTTCTGAAGAATCCAGCTTTCATACAAAACAAAAACAAAGTAAATCCGACCAGTAGATCCAGAGATCTTAGCGTTTAAACAAACAAACTCTTCCGCTTTATTATATTAGTATAGATAAAAATTAAAAAAAAATTAAATTAGCTTCACGCTGTATCCCGCACACAGCAGGGTAGGCAGAGGGAACCTAGTGTTAAGACACTCCGTTCCCCACTTTCTGCCGAATTCTGGAGGCATTGCGTGTTGAGTGGAAGAACTCAACGCCGCGCTTAACCTCGACACCAGAGCGAAGAAATGGAAATATAAATTTAAGTAAATATTTCATCTCCTCGAGTGGGGATCGAACCCACAACCAGTCGGTTTTGCAGTCACACCTCGTGCCGCTGCGCCACGACCGGCCTCAAATTAGTATAGATAAGTAAAATAAACTGAAAAAAAATATAATAAGTAATATGTATGGCTACTACATATTATTAAAGTAATAATGGAAATTAAATACTCTATATTATAAAAAAATTGAAATGAATAAACAAAATCAGTAAAAGTAATTAAAGGAAAGGAGACGGTAACTTTTGGGTCCAAATGTAAAGAGTCAGTGAGATATGGTCTAAAAAGTGCAAAATTAAAATGCCATAAATATACGAAATCAATTCAGAATAAACAAAATATCTTATAGCGTCGTCAGTAGTAGGTAGTAGTAGTATAGTAGTATAGGTATAAATATATAGGTATAAATTTTATTTTTATTTTTTATTTTATTTTATTTAATAGGAAGCCAACGTTGTATACAATAATAATTCTTATGCTAAAAACAAAACAATTTTAAGAGACTACAACATGAATTGTATACCGCACTTATAGGCTAACTTGACATGCATGAATTAATAAAAAAAAGAGAACAAACATAATACAAGTCATTCTTTGATATTACTTACACTTTAAAAAAAAAAAACTTATACAATAAAAGAAACAGAAAACAAAAATTTTGACATAATTTTAACCATTGAAAAACATAGTAAAAAAATAAATAATGATTTCTGATTTATCAAGAATTATTTAAGAGGAAGACAATTTTGGCGATATTTTTTTATTTGCAATTTAAAAGTGGATATAGACTGTTGAAATATATTTAAATCTGCTTTTTGAAATATACTATTATACAATATTAGTATTCTATTTAATGGAGCTGCTTTGCCTAAGTTACTCTTAGAAAAACGCTCTTTAAAAGTGTACTTATTTTTATTGTGGCTTCTAGAATTGCGCCTTGGTACTGCTAAACCTATTCTGTTTAACAAATTTGGACTATCGATACCCCCATTTATAATTTTATGTAAGAAGCAAAGATCAAGTAAATCTCTACGATTAGATAAAGAAACGGCATTATAAAATCTTAGGTGATCAGAATAGCTTTTAGTTCGTTTCAGCAAGTTATCTTTGTAAGCCAATTGACGTAAAAATCTCTTCTGTACTCTTTCTAATCTGTTTTCGTGTAACTTATAATGAGGATTCCATGCAATACAACAATATTCAAGCTTACTACGTATTATAGAGTTAAATAATGTTATTTTGGTAGTGGATCTTTTAAATTCTTTTGAAGCTCGCAAAATGAAACCTAGCAGTTTGAATGCCTTTTTCATTATGTCGTCTAAATGTGGTATAAAACTTAACTTATTATCTAATATGATACCGAGATCGCTAATTTGGTTGACTCTTCCTAAAATATTTCTATTTATAAAATAGTTAAAGTTAATATTTTTAACTTTACGGCTAAATGTTATAATGTAACATTTGAGGTGATTCATTTTTAAGTTATTATAATTACACCAAAATGAAAGTCTATCCAAATCTTGTTGTAATTTAAAGGAGTCGTCGATGTTATTGATTTTTTTGTATATTTTAAGATCGTCAGCGTATAATTGAAATCTAAATGCTTAAAACACTCATATATGTCGTTTATAAAAAAACCAAACAACGTGGGACCAAGAATGGAACCTTGGGGGACACCAGAGGTCGCAGTAAACATTTGCGACAGATATCCTCCTATGACTTCATTCATTTTACGGTTCACTAAGTAACTCTTAAACCAATTAATCAGATTGCCATCAATACCATACATACGAAGTTTATTTAATAAAATATCATGATCGACGACGTCGAATGCTGCAATCTACCTGTTCAGAATTATCCAACGCCATAGCTAAATCATCAACAACTAATGCCAAGTTAGACAGAGTGGATCGTTTTGTGATAAAACCGTGTTGATTTTCTATAATTGCTGATTTCATGTGCCACGTGAGCACTGGACAAATTAATGACTCGAATATTTTAGAAAACACTGACAATATGGAGATTGGCCTATAATTAGAAATATCTTTTCTATCACCAGCCTTAAAAACAGGGACAACTTTTGCTACTTTCCATGAACACGGAAATTCACCTACACTTAAAGATTTATTAAATAATAAGAATAGAGGCTTAGCTAGATGGACAGCACATTGTTTAACGAAAAAGGGAGGTATATTGTCCGGTCCAGCGCCCTTATTTGTATCAATACATTTTAGTTTATCGATTATATCCTTCTCTTGGATGTTTATGTTTGACAACTCTGAAGTGCAATTTAACAAAGTCGTTTTATATGGTTGAAGTGTTGTTAAATTTTGAGTAATATATACAGTTGAGAAGTGCGTTGCAAATTGATTGCAAATATCAGATCCATTAGATGACGAAACGCCGTTCAGAGTCATTAAAGCGGGGAAGTTACATTTGTTAGAACGCATCTTTTTAATATATGGATAGAAGAATTTTGGATTAATTACAATATTATTTTCAACGTTAGTAATGTAATTTTTATATTCTAAGTTAATAAGAATTTCACACCTATCTCTCATTATTTTGAATTCAATTTCGTCCAACGGATTACGATATTTTTTAAACAGTATTCTATATTTATTTTTCTCGGCAAGCCGTCTTTTTAAATTTTTTGAGTACCACGCTGGATAAGGTGAATTTTGTTTAATTATTTTTTTTAATGCATTTATCTATTATATTTCGTAATTGTATGTAAAAGATGTCAGTCATTTCATTTACATTGTCACAATTACTAATTAAAGAATCCCAATCTATATCTCTAAGAAATTTGTTTATAGATACATAGTCCGCATTCCTAAAATCATGCTTTATTATAGTATTTCTAGATAATAATGAATCATCATAGTCTGTTCTAAGGTCGATATCTAAAGGTGGATGAAAATTATCCACAGGGCATGCCGAGAAACTACTTTTTTCACCTTAATATTATTGATTGTACTAAAAACAAGATCTAATACTCTACCATAAACATTATTGACGCAATTAAATTGAGACAAATTCGTTAATACCATGAAATCACTGATGATAGACAATGCCTTACTGCTATTGCATGGAATTAATTTACAAGTGTGATCACCAGAGCTCCATTTCAATGACGAGATATTAAAATCGCCAACAACAACAGTGTGCGATTGTTCGTTAATTATTATATGTTCAACGTTCTGAGTAAATTGTTCAAGAGTGGAAACATTAAGTGGAGAGGGAATATATACAGCACATATATAAATAGATTTTGAATTTAAAATTATATTGACCCAGATATCCTCACAATTGGTTTCCCACGAGCTGACCCTATAACATTTAAACTTTTTTAACACTGCTATCAAAACTCCTCCTCCATCCAATTTACTGGATTGACAAGATTCACGGTCTCTACGAAATACATAATATCTATCATCTATTAACTCATTATTCAATACACCACCATTAAGCCAAGTTTCTGTAAAAAATATTATATCATAATTTGAATTAAGAACAGAAAGATATATTTCATTTGTTTTTGTTCTCATTCCTCTAACATTTTGATAAAATATATTTAAGTGATAACTCATTAATTTTTTTTGAACTATAGTAATAATATATAAAAATTAATGCAATTAAGAGCAAAGCTTGAAATAGTCTTTATGCTAAAGTAACTAAGTGTTCCTTAGATTTCACTAATAATTTGTCACTTGATATTGATTTTCGTAAAAATATATTGCCGTTACGCGACCAAACAAAACGATAATTTTTTTCTTTGGCAAAAATACGAGCTGCAGCGTAGATATCCTTAGCTGTAGACGACAAGTGCTCTGTAATAAAAACTGGTTTCTTTTCTCCAGATAACCCAAGATGCGCTGTATTTAACTTATCGTCTTTATTAGCTTTGTTAAAATTAATTACTCCTGCCAGAAATTTATCTCTTAGTAACGATGAACTAAATTTAACCACAACTGATCTTGGACGCAACGATGCCTTATTTAATTTAGCTACCCGGGTACATTTAACAACACTTCCTTCAGTGATAGGAGTACTTATAATCCTTCCAATTTGTTCCACCGTCTTAAGTAAGTTTTCACCTTTGTGTTCAGGTACGCAATGCACTTCAATATTACTCGCTCTAGCTTCCTTATCAATAATACTTATTGTATTGGCGTGACTATTTACTATGTCTCTTAGTTCGCTATTATCTTTCTTCAATAATAAAATTTATTTCTTTGCTTCTTCCAACTCCTGTTTCACAGTGTCGAAAATATTGGACAAATACTCTATGGATGATTGTATGTCTTGCAATCCACCCAATTCTTCCCGAATTTTTATCAATTCTGTACTTACAGTTTGAGTAATAACTTTCTGCACCTCGTTTCTAATTGCCGAAAGCCAATTAACATCAGTGGCGACTGTCTCTTCGGTAGTTTTGTGAGCATTTGCAATTCCACTTTCCACTAAAGTAGGTGGAGACTTGTTCTTACAGGCCGCACAAAGCCACTGTCCTCGTACGATAGGAGATTTAGTCCCCGGTGGAACAACACATTCAAAGTGGTATTTGGTTTGACACTTAGCACAATTTATTCTTTTTTGCGTAACCAGTACATTTAATTTACAAACGTTACACGTGCTTGACATTATAAATAAACTTATAACAATATTTTTTTAAAATAAAAATTTTATTTCGTGGCTTGGTCTTGAACTCTGATCACACTTCTATTTAAATCTGCAACTCTGTACACTGAGCTATCGAAGCAGCTACCATTTAATGTGAATATGGTAGTTATATTCAAAGGCAATGATTGTTTTCTATCGACTGTTCATATTATAAATAAATTATGCGGGTATATGCCCCACGACTTCTTGCACTAGAAAACTTTAGAACAGATTTTAAACACTTAATCCACTACTTCTTTTTAAAATATAAATTGCAATCACATAAATTGCTATAAATATAGTTTAAATAAATATTTCACTTGATTTTAGCCACTTTAAACTACGAAATTTAATTTTTGAAAGCGGACCGAACAAAGAACGACTGTACTGCTTGACAGCAGGGGGGGGACTATATGACTTAAATCGCGCTATAAACATTTCGTAAGCAATTGCACATATATAGCTCGTATTATTCAATACGAGGGGGGTAGCCCCGCTAACGCGGACGATTTAGCACTTGTGCTAGCGTTCGCGAGCATCTTCAATAATGACGAACTTAGTGTGTTCGCCAACAAGCTGAGGAACTCTAACGGTTCTCAGCAAGCTCGCGTACAAACTCTTATCGAGCATCAAGGTTTTCTGGGAGCCATCGCGGGCTTCCACGCGAATTAAACTTTTAAATGGCGATCATCAATAGATTTGTCCCTTTGTCCGCTGACTCGCAACTTGCGCGTATTAAGCCAAAAGCCCTGTCTATAGCGATTTTTAACGCAAACGGTTTCAAACGGCAAATAGAGTTAGTGAGCGCCTTCGCTCATACCCACTAATTAGATATATTCTGTATACAGGAGGTTTTTCTGAAACCTGGGGTTCGCAGTCCTAGTATTGCGAACTACAGGATTGTGAGAAATGATAGGGCCACCAAAGGGGGAGGCACTATGATTTATTACAAAAAGAATCTACACTGTATACCGCTCGACCCTCCGTCTCTCGAAACAGCCGAGGCGTCGGTGTGCCAGGTATTCCGTACAGGCCATCAGCCGGGAGCAGGCAATTACTAGAAAGCGATATTTTATCGCTACTTAGTATGGGAGACTCAGTCCTTCTGATTGGGAATCTCAATTGCAAACACAAAAACTGGAATTCGACGATGACTCACGCCGACGGTGTGAATCTCCTCGAATACACCAGTAAATATAACGTTTTATTCGTTATAGGCTCTACTTCACCCACTCGCTTTGGTGCCCGAGACACAGGCGAGGTCCTCGACATTGCGATATTATCGAACGTTGGCCTGTTGCAACATTCGATAGAAACTTTTTCGGACCTTGATTCAGATCATCGTCCGGTTATTCTCAAGTTAGGTGTGGAGCGCCCCTCAGGCCCCCCCAGTTGTCGATTGGAGGAGATTTTCAAAGCTCCTCTGCTCTAATGAATCCCCGTTAAAGGAATTATTACCTGGCATCGCCGACTCTGCGGTGTTAGCGATAGACGCGGCGAATCAATTCACTAGTTACATTCTCAATACAATCGAGAGTTGTTCGAAAGAGGTGCCAAATTTGCCCGAAGGTAGGTTTGAAATCTCAGAAAAACTCAGGCGGTTGATTAGACGCAGAAACAAAGCTATGAGACGACATGACAAATATCCGACTGACGATAATCGTAGGAAATATAATAGCCTAAAGAGGAGAGTTCGATTCGAATTCGAACTTCTGCGCGGTGAGTCGTGGGATAAAAAGCTCGAGGGGCTCGCGCCATCGCACCAGGCATTCTGGGCGCTGTCGCGTGCTTTTAGAGTCGATTGTTTCTCGACTATGCCTCCTCGAAAAAGCAGAATGTCTCGCTGACAGTTTAGAGGCTCAATGTACCCCAGTGGTCAGCCCTGCTACCCGAGCCACATCAAAAGAGTGGATTCCGCGGTCGCAGAGTGGGCGTCGCCGCCCCCGCAAGGGGAATCGCTTCGCCCGACCTCGACCGAAGAGGTCAAAGTCCTCATCAAAAACCTTAAAGATAGGAAGGCCCCGGGGCCTGACAAACTTTGCAATGGAACATTCAAGTCCCTTCCGGCTCAGTTCATATCTCTATTGATCATTATTTTTAATTCTCTTTAAAGTCGTGCTCCTTCCCCGACGAGTGCAAGGAAGCCATCGTCATAGGTATTGCAAAACCTATTAATTATTTGATTCTAATCTCAACTCTGTAAGCACATGGAGCAAATAGTTTGGGTTGTCAATCAATGCAGATAAATCTCAGGTTGCTATCTTTGGTAGTCGTCAGCAATTATTTAAAATACCTTTGTCATCCTTATCTCCTGTAATGTTTGGCGGAGCTAACTTAGAGTTTCGCAATACTGTTAAAAACTTAGGCATTATAATGGATAATTCATTTTCCTGGTCACCCCACATATCAGAGGTAAGCAGAAAATTTTTTGCTGTGATCTGCCGATTGAGAAGATGGAAAAAACTCCTTCCAATAAAAACCAAAATATCCCTTGCCCAGACTCTTCTTCTTCCTCTCCTTGATTACGCCGATGCTTGCTGTTGTGATCTCCCTCAAATTCTCCTTAACAAATTGGATCGTTTACAAAATATGGCCATCCGGTTTATATTTTCTTTAAAAAAAATTGACCATATCACAGAGCATAGGATCCAGCTCAAATGACTCACTATCAGGCAGCGGCGGAATCTCCACATACTTTCACTCCTCTACACCATCCTGTTCCATCCCTACACCCCAGAGTACCTCAAAACTAGATTTAGTTTCCTCGGCTCCAACCATTCTCTCAATCTCAGATCACTCAGCGATAATAGATTAAAATTACCAATTAGCCGCACTCAAACATACGGAGATTCCTTTACCGTTAAAGCTGCTGTACTTTGGAATGCGCTTCCGCGTTATATACGAGCGGCTAAGTCTGTTAGCATATTTAAGCGTCGCGTAAAAACTATTTCCTTTCTCTATAATATTTAATTGTATGTATGTAATTATCGTTTATGTAAGTTTATATTTTAATTATTTATTATTATTATTTTTTTCTTATGTATTTATTATATACCTATATAAGTAAATTATTATGTAACATATAGCATGTAACTTTTAAGTAAATCTATTATAGATAATTAGTTCATTTGTACACCAACCTAAAATCCTGTGTTCTATGATCTTTTTACAGTAGGGGTTGCCTGGAAGAGATCACCTGCGGTGATAAGGCCGCCCTTACACCAATGTTTTTGTAATTGTTCTTGTTGGTGTAATAAAGTGTTAAATAATAATAATAATAACCTAATAAGCCGCGGGACTTACCCTCCAGCTATAGACCTATCAGCCTTCTCAGCTGTTTAGGTAAATTATACGAGAGAATAATAATAATAATAAGCCCCTCATAAATCTAACTCCACGTCCGGCTTGACCACCTACAGCCACGTGAGGGGCGGACATTGGCAGCAATTAGCTGAATACTCACCAATGACCAACGGAGCAATAGTAAACCCACAAAAGCGATGCGATTAAGAAGTAGTAATAAAGTACCCCAGGCGGGTACAAGAAATGGAGAATCCCGCCCCGAACTAGCAAGTTCGGGCAGCCCTACGAATTCTTGGGAGGGCACCGAATCGCTACAACTTGCCCAGTCTAGTACTGCTGCGAGTAGGGTAAACACCACATCATCTTCCCCGTCATCATCCATTTCATCCACCCATAGTTTGTTCCAGTCACCCAGTTCATCCCCACATTCTTTTGAGAACCCATCCACATCTCGTTCATCGACTGCAACCCCAATGTCGGTAGATGTTGAGTAAGAGGCGGAAGCCATACGACTTGCTCCCACTACAGGCACCACAAAACGTGCGCGTATAACTTGGACTAATGATATGAACAAATTCATTTGGCGCACCTACCTTGAAATCACACAGCTTGAAACACACACAAAGAAATACCTTGAACCACTGATTGTACGATTCACACAAAGTTTCCCAGACATTCAAACACACAAGCAAAGGTTAGGAGATCAAAGGCGAGCTATCATACGAAACAGACTGCTAGCACCTGAAATATTAGAAGAGATCAAACAGGAAGTCATACAAAATATGCAAAATAAAGCACTAAACACGTCCAAACAAAATACACAAACACTTATTTCGGACCTCACAGACGCTTTAAGTAACTCAGCAAGCGGTTCACATTCTATAGCAACATCATATTATTACGGTAGACATAATCGTATAAATTCTCAACAAAATAATATTTTAGTAAACATGAAATCAACACTTACGAAAACAGGAAAACCGAGACAGAGAATGCAGTGGACAGAAGATATTAACAGGCAACTTCTTCAGTGTTACTATAGCGTTACCAACAATGAAACTAATCTCACTACCTACCGACCGTTACTTCATAGAAAATTCACAGAATTATTTCCCGAACTAAACTTCGTTAGTCAACAAAGATTATCTGACCAGATTAGAGTTATTCATCGCAACAATCTCATACCAGCCAAAGAAAGAGAAATTATCAAAAAACAAACTTCAAAACAAAATAATGATCAGAACAGGACATCAAACATAAACAACTCGATAGTGATACATAACATATCAGACACGCTTTCTTCTATTGGTCAAGATAGCACCCCCCATGACGATTACAATAGTGGCCTCACGCGGAGTGGACCTCGAGTAACATTGCAGAACGTAAGCCCCGAGGAGATGCTAAGTTCCCCTGCCATCTCAAATAACGTTACACATACAGTCACTGTACCTTGCGAATCACAACAAAATATGCCTAACACACAAGGTCAGAATGACGCTGACGTTAATCTAGAAATACTTATAACAAATACATTCTCAGATGTTTTTGACAAATTCAATAACTCTGATCCTACAACCCGGCCTTATATTCCAAAGCAGAAATCGTCGAAAAAATTTTCTAAAATTGTTTATTATATTAATTCTCAAACTCTTCCTAAACACATCCACCCAGACATAGACTTTAATACACTTCAGACAACAATATATTGTGCCGCTTGGACGGCAGCTAAACTTAATGGAGCGCGTTTAGAATTAAATAGCCCAATCGAAAGGGAAAACACTGCACCCCAAAATCTTAGCCGCAAACCAAAATGGCAAATTAGATTAGAAAGAAAGGTAGAAGATCTTCGTAGAAAAATCGGGCGATTAACTCAATATATAAAAGGAAATAGGAGTACCACGTTAAACAATCATATCTCAAACATCATAAGACAATACAAAATACATACTACACATGAAGAACATAATTCACAGCTTCCACACTTTCTAGATACACTAAAACAAAAACTTTCCGTAACAAGTAGTCGACTCAAACGTTACAAAACATGCACACTTCGCAAAAGTCAAAACATCAAATTTATTCATAACGAAAAACAGTTTTACCGAAAACTTAGCCAGTCTTCCTCTAATGATACACAAAGTAATACTACCAATTCTACGTCCACCACACCTACGTCAGAAGAACTGCACAGATTTTGGTCCCAGCTATGGGACAATCCTATAAGTCATAATACACAAGCACAATGGATAGATACTCAAATTACACACCCT